>CAVNYN010223137.1:0-36071 GCA_963692815.1 Nyctanthes arbor-tristis | reverse complement strand
CTAAAAGATCAATGCATTTTAGGGAAAATTTTCAAAAACCTCTCGGAGAGGTTTTATAACAAAACCTCCCACATTGTGTGGCATGTATGGAAGCACGCCATGTGTATTTCGTGCATACCACGTGTATTTATCTACATATGCCAGGCGGGATGGGAGGTTTTATTACAAAACCTCAGGGAAGTCTTGGAAATGGACTATGCTTTTTAGTACTTCTATTTTCTTTCTATGTATGCAAGGGATTAGACTGTTTGCTTATTGTTCTTTACAATGTATCTCCCTTGTGCTGAGTAGATCCTCTACTTTTAAAAAAAAAAAAAAAATAGAAAAGAAAAGAAAAGAAAAAATTGGGACAATTTTCAATCCTGCACAAATGAATGAACTAAACATGAGCTCCAGTTTTCATATAATCCCCTGTAAAGTGTTAAGTGATCACTCACAGCTAGTTATATCTTCCTACACGACGCTCTTCCGATCTGGGGTCTAGTCAGAAATAAAATTAGGAAAGATTACCCCTCTGTCCAGTTGACTGCATGGAAGGTATGGTTACATGGTCCATCTTCTCCTCACAATGACATTGAGAAAATAGTTAATGGTGATGAAAATTTGAACTTGCAATACCATACATAATGCTATTAATTTGCAGTTTTGGCCAATAGTCGGATGGATCAATTACCAGTATATGCCTTTGCAGTTCCGTGTCTTGTTCCACAGCTTTGTGGCCTCGTGCTGGTAAGCAACCCTTTCTTTCTTTTTTGTCTCCCCTCTTTGCTCTCTGTTGATCACATGATGCATCGTTGTCTGTGAATCTGTATCAACATGAACCCCTACTGAGTTTAGTAAATAGTATGAAGAACTTGTAGGCACAATCGCCTAAGTTAACTTTACAAGAAAATAAAATCAGTTTTTCAAGTATCTAGCAAGTTAATACAATCACCTATTTCTCCAAGTATCTAGCAAGTTTTACAAGTTTGTCTGTGTATTGGTGTTGGTATTTGCTGCTAACTTCGATTTTGTGGGATTTGTTTACTGCAGGGCTATCTTTCTCAACCTGAAAGCAAGATCAATAGTTGCAAAGAAAGCTTAAAGTTCATAACCCCAAGGAACTCGAATTCTTTGTGCAATGTTGCCCGTTTCAAACTGATAGCTTAACAGTTTCATTTTCAAGTTTATATTTTTCTTTTCTTTTCTTTTTTTCCCCATCTAGCTGGTGAATTTGTACGAAGTCTATAAGATAAATATTGTCATTGATGGAAAACGGGTTTATATATAAAATATATGAACAAGACAAATCCAACTGGTTCTCGTTGTCCATATGAGAATGAAGTTTGACACCGACAATTTGATCTCTCATTAAATCTGTGCTATGCATGCTTGTTGTGTCTTTACACAGGTAGCATCTTTGTTAACGAGTCATTCTCGCATTTTACTAATGAGACGGTAATGAAAGAAATAGTAAAATTAAAAAGAAAAAGAAAAAGAAAAAAAAAACTAATTATCATTTACAAGTTTGTAACGAAGGTTTTGCTCCAATATATACAAATAGAAATACATTGATTCTGGTCCATCCCTTTGAAGATTATGTCAGTGTCATCTTCCTCAAACTTTAGAGTCTAATGGTAATGGATCGGATTAGATCGGATCGGATCGATGCCGATCCAATTTGTTTCACGAAAGATTTACAAAATCATATTTTGCTCCATGATCCACGACTTATGAATCATAGCAGATCAGATTGGATCGGATCAAAATTGCGATCCACCAACCGATCTACAAAACCTTCTTTTTTTTTTTTTTAAGCGTCATACATTACACTACTCTAATCTCCTAACTTAGTTTTCTCATCATACAATACGCTATAATCTATTTTAACAGTAAAATGAAATTAAAAAAAAAATTGGATTAGCAACACATTCTAGATACTAGCATGTAAAAATTTATTTCTTTTCAAATATTTGTTTTCAACATATTCAAGCATATTTAAGGTCATGCTAATATTTGCCTTTTTTTTTATAACACTTTAAGCATTTTTATCTATGAAATTTGTACAAGCCTTTTAATCTATGAAATTTGTACAACAATTTCCTCATTTTAAGACTAATAACATCATCAAATCATAAGCTAAATTCAAAAGTTAAAAATTAAAAATTGTACATCTAATCTTGGCCAAATTTTGGTTAATATCAAGAAAATTCTAAATACAACTTCACATAAAGTATATAATTCCAAGTGTCTTCTCATTGAAATTCCAATATGGGATTTCTAGAACACAAAAAATGACATAGGGTGCCTCATAACAAAGGTTATCGCTAGTTCTTGGTTCTTCCTCCATACTCCATTTATCCAATTTTCACAAACCTAAATTCCCCCACTATTATACTACATTATCTTCATAAGACATCTCTCACTCTTGTGAATTTATTTACAACCAGCTTAGTAGCAAAAACAATCCAACAAAAAATTTAGTTGAAGGAGTTCAAAAACTGTAAACTCTAAATAATTAAACTTAAATAACCAAGTATTAAATATTTGCTAAAGATTTTCAATTTGAAGAACTGATTATAGCAATTAGGAAAGAAGATGGACATCGGCTTGCCAAGCAATAAATAGGGATGACAATAGGGCGGGTTTGGAGCGGGTATGCCTTCGCTGTACCCGCCCCGTTAAAGAAACCCCCGCCAGGTACGGGGCGGGTACAAGAGAAATATCCGTTACCAACCCTATTAAGAAAATCTTAAAAAAAAATTAAAAAAAAATTTAGAAACAGCATCAAAAAAACCATCCACATTTCCAAAAAATAAAAAATAAAAAAACCATCCAAATTAGAGGCTAGTGTATATATTAGCTTGTGTTGTCTTGATTTTATTTTTTATTATAAGGAAATTCAAATTTTGACTTAGTATTGGATAGCTAAAAAAATTAACAAAAAGATCATTGGCCAAGGAGGTGATGCCTTGTTGATTTAAGGCTGGAACTCAGGTAACGACCTCTTACTACTCCTTTTACATCAAATTTTTTGTTTATAATTTAAAAAAAAAAATTCTCATCGGGTATTGGGTTCGCCCCGACCCGTCCCCTACCTGATAAGAATTTGGGGCGAGATTCTTGACCCCGTACCAAACCCAATACTTAACGGAGCGGGTATTACCTGCCCCATTCGGCGCGGATACCCACATATCGGGTTTTGGGTTCGGAATTGCCATTACTAGCAATAAATGAAGCAAGAAAGGAGCTAGAGATACGAGATTAACTAACCTAGATGGTCAAGCTTGAGGTGGCTGGATACGGTGAACGTGTGCTCTTCCGATCTCGACCAGACAATTGAACAGGGGAGGCGGCCGTGCGTTACGACTTGCGTGAGAGACTGATGGACGAAGGAGATTTAGGGCTAAAGGTTAGGTTCGTGAGTGGGAGGGAGGACTGGTTGTGTGGAGTGAAGGAGTGTTAACTTGACTGAATGTGATTCTCTGAAGGTAAAATGTTTTCCTTTTTTTTATAATAATTATTAAATGTTTCGAATCGGGTCGGATCGACCATGATCTAATCCGATCCGCTATCATGTGTCGGATCGCAAATTCTACCATGATTTGCTCTATTAATTTATAGATCAGGATTTTTTTCCTCAAACAGATCTGGTATCTGTTGGGTTATAGAGCGGATTGGATTTTTCTGTCATCTCTAGAGTCTATTTTCACTTACCAAAAAAAAAAAAAAAAGTAGTATTCTAATTTAAAAAAAATAATTTATAATATGAATGTAATTTCAATCTTTTGGCAATCAACTAGTCCTAGATGGTTGTGTCCTCCAAAGAAAGCTAGTATTGCTGTTGATAGTTTCGTCTAAATAATAAATGTCCTAACATAATAAAAGAGCTTGTGGAGGGCCCATCGTCAACCCTATTATGTCATCTCCCTTCGTCTACCAATTGTGTTTTACTTTTTTGCCTTTCTTTTCTTTTCTTTTCTTTTCTTTTTTTTTTTAAGTTCAATTTCTCTCTGACAGTAGGCAACCCCCTCTCTATCCGTTCAATTTATGGGTGAAGGTTGCCGAGGACTAGTACGATCCATGGTCACACTAGATTCCTGAGCGGTCCAATTAATTTCGGCCAGACCGCACTGAGTTCTGGCCCTAAATACTAACCTAGTTAGAAGAAAAAGAGTTGTTTGGTGTAACCAGGCCAGTCAAATGTTTAATCCAAACAGAAGGTAATGACCCAACCCAACAAAAATGGCATACGTTTTCTAAATGAAAAATTCTATTTGGAAATGAGTAGATAAAAAAGGTGACAAAATGGAGATGTGACCTATGTGATAATCATTGATGAAAATGTGATGTGATGTGTTCAAAAACAAGATGATGCTATGTGTCAGTTTTGTTTAAGTTTTTGTATATTGTTTTGTTCAAATGACACAACTCTTTCTAAATTTCTAGTTCCCAAAACACGGAAACTAAATGTGAGGACGCCCCGACTTTTCTCTATTGCTCGCGCGACATCATTTGACTCTTCGGACTTCGAAGTTCCGATGACGATACGGTGACGAAAGACAACTAGAATTAGCTCACATATGACTATAGTGCAGGTAATAACATGTAATGTGATTATGATATTATGTAAAACCCTAATAATTCATCACTAATTTTTGATTTTCTAGGTTCATCTTCTTTTTGATATCTAATTTTGGTTTGATATACGATTATGAATAGATGTGTAAATGTTGGGTTTTGATTATTTGATATGTAAACTTTGATTTGATATGTAAATTTGGGCAATCATTTTTCCTTCTCTTTCTTCTTTCTTTGGATTACTAAGAGCTGAAATTGAAATTGAAGCAAAAAGTGTTGAAGTGTACCATGTACATGGTGAAAATTCTATGAAATCTACTTGGTCAAATTGGTTTGCACAATATGATGGCTAAATGGATAAAATATTGAGATGGTTGAGATCAGTGAATAACAGAATTTGTTTGTATTTATTAAGAATATGTTAGCAATATGGAGTTAAGTATGTCGGAAGTCATATAAATATTAAATAGATTGTGAGATTGATTATTGGTTAATTAATTTATACTTGGAATTATTTAAATTTCTTCAGGAAAATGTTGTTGAGGAGTAGGAGAGTACAAACAAAAGTTTTTGAGAGAGAAAAAAAAGTTGAGCACAAAGTGAAAGAGAATAGTTGATTTTAAAGCGGATTCAAACTATGAAAACTCACAAAGAAAAGTTGTAAGCTACTACATTTGTATTTGATTTTATTATTGAAATATATATTTTATGTTTTCTCTTTTTTTTTAAGTTTCTAACTAGCGCCGATCGCCCTGTCCAAAAAATTTTTTTTGACCGCACAAGCCAAAATTCCCGGCTACGCCACTATATTCAGAGACTAATATTGGACCACAAAACATTCAGCCACTCTCCTCTCCTTCTACGCTCTCCTTTCCATGCCGCCTCACTCTTTCTTTCTTTTCCGTCCACCTGCCCTGGCGATTAAGGTAAAAAATCATCGATTTCTCTCCATTTTGAATTGGGTTTGTAAGTTTTTTTTTTTGGATTTTGTGTGTTTTAATTTATTATTCTTGTTGTTTGTGCTTTTTTTTTTTTTTTTTGTTCAACCTTCAAGTTTCATGAATGGTTACGAGTTGTCATTCATTGTTTTATGTGTTTTTGTAAGGAATTTTATCTTAAGCAAATTAATACAAAATTACTTTTTGGTTGTATTTCCTAATTCGTCAATTAAATTGATGGGTTTTAAGGTTACTGCAATTTGAACCACAAGCTCTCTCAAAGATCCTCCATTATAGAATTTGCCTCTCTCTTTTCTGGATTGTCTGGATGCCTGCGACGCCCCGCCAGGTAAGGAATCATCGATTTAAATCCGTTGTGAACTGGAATTTTTTCCCCCGGGTTTTCTTGTATTTGTTTTAGTGCTAGTTTGTGGGTTGAGGCTTTTGGTTAGGAATTTACAAGCATACTCACTCTCTATTTGTTTATCATCAAATGGTATTCTTGATGCAACTGCTTCATATGCTTATTTGGTAGATGTGTCCATTATTCATTTATGATCAAGAAATACTTTTACATTGTGATGGACCAATTGTTTAACAACTTCATGGAATTTAGTTAGCCACATGGTATCTTGTATCCTCTGTGGTAATTGAAATTTTAGTCTTATCATTTAGTTTGGCACTGATTTGGATCTAATACCTCTGGATGCACTGTATCCTATCCATGAAAATCTTGCTCCCCACCAAGAAATCTAAGTTCGAACAAAAAGAGCCACGAGTTAAGATCAAGAAAATGTAGTTCATTAATAGTGTTTGCAACCCCTTGGAGGCTATGGAATGACTATTGATGTCTCCTGGGTCTAAGATGAATACTTGACATCACTAGATGGGTTTCAATAAAACTTCACAAGACAAATGCAATGAGCTGTCGATGTTGTGAGTAGTTATTTATGGCATGTAAGAGATGATTTATTGGAGTAGGGTCAACAATAATAAAGGCAGTACTAAACTAGTGAAAAATTATCATTGGGAAAAGAATTGAATTGATCTCTTAATAGGTATCATTTTCCCGATTTTTACTTAATCTTAATGTTTAAAAAGTCATCGTATTCAACCTTTTCTAGATAAAATAGCAGAAATAAACCATAGGTACCAAAAGATATTCAAACGAGTTGTTATGTCTCGTACAACAAGCTACAATCATAAAAATTTCACCATGAGTTATTCTTTCATTATTTACTTTTTGTTCAGAATATTTAACCACAGAAAGGGGGAAAAGAAGGAAATAGAAGAAGAAGAGAAATATTAAGATAAAACTCAACGGCAAGTAAATAAAGAATTTGTTGCATATGCAATGCAAAAAATGGATTCTAGAAAGGTGGTGTTTTCAGTTGAAGTATATCTTAGAGATGTTTTCTATAGTTCACAATTCACAATGACGAAAAGGAAAGCTAAGTACAAGGAAATCACGGAAAAGAAGTATAATTGACAAATTTGGTAGATAGACATCATAAGTTGAGAAAACGGAAAAGAAATTATAGAAATTTGGAAAAGAGTAAAATAATTCATTGACTTGCTTGAGTTGCAAAGCCTCATCCACGGAGTCACTAGCAAACTTCCTCTTAGTGTTCATCAACTTATTATGGATGCGGATAATAAGAACACGGATGATGTATATGGACGCAATAAATTTTATGTGCAACCTTCTTTTTCAGAGTGTTTTGGTTAGATCTTTTCGGGTATCTCTAGATTTTCCTTTATACACTTTGTTCTTCTTCTCTTGGAGAAAATCGTTGTCACCTAAGGGATTCCCGGATTCAACTGCTCCAATTAATTTTGGGTAATCTCTGGTAGTTTCACCAACATGGTTTAGTCGTTCTTTTGAAGCTTTGGCGTGCGTTTTGGGAGGTCCCCGATTCTTATTTTCCTCCATTTTACAGATGTTCCAACTATTATTGTGTTAATAATTTTGCTGGAAATGTAGGATTCTTTCGGAGATGAGATGCTCGGAGTCCATGCCATCATTTCATATTGTTACGGTTTTTGCCTAATTGAAATCCCATATCTTCTTTGATCCTAGCTACTGGAGCTGTTAATGAATTGTATGATTCATTTTCTTTACAATTGTATGATTATCTTTAGCACTTTGCGTTGTTCAAAATTGCGTTATGGTTGCATTTTAAGTTTTTCGAAGTTCTTATTTCACAATTTGGCTGTTGCTTGAGCTTTGAGAATTCCCATTCCATATTCATGATGCATTGGATCTCAGTTTTAGTTTGATTCTCACCTAATGCAGCGTTATGCAATGCAAAGTGAGTTGGAAAACTCTGTAGTTTATTTCAAAAGACATCTCCCCTCTCTACAAATTATCTTTTTTCCCCCTTCAAACATTTCACTGCCCCTATACCATTAAAAAATTTGATAAGAAGGTTCCGTAGATTAATGACTTCGTTTGCTTAAGTTTCTTATACATTCACTTTAAAGCTTTGTTGAAAAATTATTGGATATAAATCTTTGCCATATTATAAATATTACCTATCATTCTCGTCGACATTATTTTAAATGTAACATTAAATATTCTATTTCTTATTATAAATATTAACTAATGTAAGTAAAAATTAACACAGATTTCGCACAACGTGCGTATGTCTACTAGTATTGATAAAATTGATCACGTTCAATAATCCACTAGTATTGATAAATCGAATACGTTCAAAATTAACAATATAGCAAGAAACTAAACATTACACAATATCTAATCTAATTTGAGATTTCATAATAATTATTAAAATAGTATTTTTCATCCAAATTAATTAATTAAAAAAACTACCATAATATCGATAATTTGCGTGATGGAATTATTGGTTAATATAATAATCAACGTGACAGTAAACTAGTACTTGTTTGATTCTCTTTTTCAAAACACATTATAATTTCACCTATCATTAATTTACTGCTGATTGAACTACTGATTCAATAAACTGTTTATTTATAACTATAAATTTTAAACTTTTATTAAATTTACATCACTCATTTCACTTCATACTTTATTATAATTCCTCATTATAATTCAATATGAACAATGACAATCAAACAACCACTATGAAAAATTTTAAACACTTTTTGAGGGGTAACATTATGCGCTTTCCATTTCCATTCCATATGGACGTAGTGCAGAGAGCCATAAAACTCGATTGTAAAGGTAAACTGTCCTTTTTCTTGCTTCAGGTTTCTTTCAGTAAACTGTAGCTCCCAATTTTACTTTTAAAGGTTCTCCCAAAATCGCGTGCACAGTTCATAAATTGCTATTTGGACTACGAAATTCTACATACAATAGACATCACATCACAATAATCAAAGTCTTGGGTTCCCTTCTATTTGGTGGATTTTCCCAAAACCCCAGGTAATCAAATGCTTCAATTTCCAGTTTAGGCATCTATTAATTTTTTTTGTTTCTTGAGTTTTGTCGATTTTATGCTGAATTTTCTGGGCAAGAAGCACAAACGCTCGCGTACATGCCCCATAAACAAATATACTGATTTTTTTTTAATATATTAAATGGTTTAAGGGATTTGCTTGTTTTGTGCTTATGGGTATCTATGATTGTTACTAAACAGTAATTTTAGTTTCTTGGTTTTAGGTCTCTTGGCGAAAGAAGAGAGAACTAATCTTTTTTAGTTTCATATGTGAAATTCTGGGGTGGGTTTGGAAAGATTAAATTTTTGTAAAATTTTCCCCCATTAACTGAAGTTGCTTGAATAACAGATGGGAACTGTCAATGGTGATACCTTTGTTATTGTGCCACAAGAAAATCGGGGCAACGTATCTGTTGTGGAGAGTTTCAATCAGCGGGTGAATGAAATATTTATAGAAGTTGATAAGGTAAAATCGAATAGATCGTTTCACATGACTTATTCTGGCATGTATTTTGATTCTGGCGAATTTCTTTCCAGGGCTTGAAAAAATTCAATGCATTGTATATTTTACCAAGAAATCATTGAATTGAGATTGTAGAACTGATCTGATCTTTGTAGTTTATTTGAGACTCCTTAAATTATTTTAAAGTGCATTCATTATACATTAGATACATAGACTCCTTAAAAGTTGGCTTTTCTTTTGGCGCTTTTGGAATTTTCCCTGGTCTAGCTTTCGTTGTTTCATCTCTCTCCTGAATTATGTTTCCCTTATCAGATGGCATAGTTCTCTTCTGCTGCAGGAGCTCTCTTCAGTGTGGCTGGATCTGCTTATGGGCTTCTGGGTTTGGTTTCCTTGGATCTTGGGTTGTTGTTTCCTAAGTCGTTTCTAGTTGGTCTTGGTTGGAAGCCTTTCTCTAGCTTCCTTAGTCTTTTCCGGGCCTAATTTGTTTTGGCTAGTACTCTTGGTTTTTCCTTTTGGTCCCCATCGCGGGACTCTCTTTGTAACTTTCTCAACTTTTTCTTGAAATAAAAGTTTCAATTAAAAAAAAAAAAAAAGAAAAGGAAGCAAAACTCCTGAATGCCTTGATCAAGAAATCATTTTATGAACTTTGTAGTAACTTAGAGAACTGTGCATGGATTGATGAAATTATTACCTCTTTGTATTCACAGCTAGAGCAAAACTTAAATGAGGTTGAGCAGTTTTACTCATCTGTGAATAAGAAGCAGCCGAACACTCCAAAAGGTAGCTCAATTCTAAAGGACAAAGATAGGGAGAAGCTAATTACCAGCTTTAGAAGGAGGCAACAAGATGCAGCCAGCAGGGAAGTAGCTGCTAGCAAGAGAATGCAAGAGCTTATGCGCCAACTTGGAACAATCTTACGCCAGGTGATCATAATTTCTTGGGTTTGTACTTACAAGATTGTTTTTAGCCTAGGACTACAGCTGCTAAGATGTGGTGGTCCTGTAAAATCTTACGGATTTTTGGCGTCTTTCTTTCTATGTTTGTATTGTGCATCTTTTTGGTAGACTATAAACCTCCAACCAACATCTGTTTCTTCTTGCATTATTCAATGGCTTGAAGAGGGTCCCTCCCTCTAAAATTGTTGCGACATTGGCTTGGCCTTCTTGTTTGTTTTTGCGACTGGTAGATGTGCTTTTATTAACCACTAACTTTAATGTTAGCTATCACATATATTTGATTTTCAGGTATCCATTGATACTTATAATTATACATTTGTTGCATTTACTTCTTGTGACCGGATAAATAAATGGAGTAAACTTGCCTCTCTTATAATTTTGCATATCTTAATATTGTATTGACGAAATTTACAAAGTTACTAAGTGGAGTGTGATTCATCCTTTTCTCTTATGCAATCAAGAAAAGTGTGCCGACTCTAATTTTGTCTTGATGTTGTGGGTCAACAAAAACATGACATCCCACCTCACCCCCCATCTGTTTGCTTATAACTTAGTTCCACTGAGGAATAACATCTGCACATCCAAGTTAGTAATTAACTTACTTCTACTTGATTTTACAACTTGTCAGATAACTGCCCACAAATGGGCAGGACCCTTTATGCAACCTGTGGATGTAGTAGGACTTGGTTTGCATGACTACTACAAGGTAAATCCATTAACTTTTAGTTTCCATAATCCGTATTGACTATGTTCAAATCCATTTATACATTGATATTTTCACTTCTCTTAATTGCTATTTCTACTCGTGGCTCCTACTAACATGGACTATATGGTGCATGCTAGGTCATTGAGAAGCCCATGGATTTCAGTACTATTAAAAGAAAAATGGAGGCCAAGGATGGTGATGGATATAAGAATGTGAGAGAGATCTGTGCAGATGTGCGGTTGATATTTAAGAATGCAATGAAATATAACAAGGAAAGGGATGACGTCCATGTGATGGCCAAAACTTTGTTAGAGAAGTTCGAGACAAGGTGGCTGCAACTCTTGCCAAAAGTTGACGAAGAGGTACTTTTGGTTTCTTTATTTGTTGTTTAAGTAATAAAGAGTTAAGAAGTAGCCCACAATTATTAGGTGTAAGTCTTGAACCTCTTTGGACTACAGTATCTGTAGAGACAAGTCATAACTTCATTGCATCTGGAGTTTCCCTTGCCAAGAATTTGTATTAAAAATTATTGGATAATTTATTTCAGCATCAATGGCTAAATTTGAAACTGTGTACTTGTAGGAAAAAAGACGGAAAGAGGAAGAAGCAGAGATGCAGCTAGAAATGCAACTTGCTCAGGAGGCTGCTCGTGCCAAAATGGCAAAAGATTTAAGTAGTGAGGTAGTTGGAAATAATAGCTTTCTCATGAAGAAAAATATTCCCTTAACTTAAAAGCTTCTCTGTGAAGATAAACAATCCTTGAAAATTCCAGAATTACAAATTTTATGTGTACTACTGTATCTGGGTGTTCTTGTCTCTACTTATGAAAGTCTAGGAAGTCTGAGAAAACCATTTCTGTCTTTTATAGCTGGACAAGATGGACTTACAACTGGAAAAACTCAGGGATTTGGTACTTCAGAAGTGCAGGTTTGTCATTTATTCGCACATAAATTGAACTTAGCTTTAGATCTTTGCTCGTTTTGCCTTTTCTTGAAATGACATTTTCATTGTTTGATTTCCTTGTTATAATTCTGTACTTTATTTGGTTGCTGTGGCATTGAGGAAGTTTGCATATTTTGAGCGGTAAACTGAATGAATTTCGTCTATATCATGTTTTAAGTTCATTATATTGACTTCCATCAGTGCCATCAGTCCTGTTATGTTGCCCATAGTGTGCGACATATCATTTCCATCATTACAACAACACCTATGGTAAATGCCTCCTTTTTCGATATTTATTACAAGCTGAAAGTGATTTTCTTTTACTTCTTTTCACCAAATAATTCTTTCATGGGTTTACTTTTTGGTGATTGACGGACATGATGTGAAACTCATATATATGCAGTTGGTTATGGTAGTAGTACATGATTCAATGCAATATTGCCTCGCAAAATAGTGTACTTTAATTCCTCGGGAACCCCATTTTGTTTGTTAGATGCATATCAGGTGCTTAGATTTGAAGTTTGTTTTCCAGAAGGATGTCTACTGAAGAAAAGAGGAGACTCAGCACTGCTATTACTCGGTTATCTCCTGAGGATATTGACAAGGCTGTAGAAATCATTGCCCAGGGTAACCCTGACTTTCAAGCAGCCAGGGAAGATGTGGAAATTAACATGGATGCTCAGGTTATAATGTCGTTTTAAACCGTTTTAAAACTCGTCTTTAGGGCATTTTGTTTGGGAGGATTAGATGGTACTTGAAATTTATTAGGGAAGTGAGAGAAAAAATCCTTTTTCTTCCATGCTATAATTGCTGACCTAACATCAAGTGTGCTCTTTCAGCGATAACCCAAATAATTGATTTGTACATATGATTCATGCAGAGTGAGTCCAACTTGTGGAAGTTGAAGTTCTTTATCCAAGATGCCCTACAGGGACAGGGGAAGAATTTACCTAACATCAATGAGGATAATAGACAAAACAACAACAAAAGAAAGCGGGAGATCTGTGACGCCCTTGCCAAGAATTCCCAGAAAAGGAACAAAAATTTCCCTGGTTGAAAATGCCATTCGTGTAAATATATTTTGGAGTCTTGTAGGGGTTTGAAAACTTTACCAAGTTTAGGATTATTACAACTTGCATGTGAATCCGTTTTCTGTGGCTACAAAAAGCCATTGCATTCGATAGAAATTCTTGCATATTTTCGGTACCCAATATGCTCCGCATAATTGAGTAATTTTTCTTTGTAGAATGCCATTATAAATTTGCCACAGGACTTGAATCTGGTTTGGAAAAATTTTAATTTCCCCTTCTTGTCTATTATTTTTTACCAAACTTTTCTACACACATCTGAAAACATCAAGTTTGGCCATAAAGGTAAATATCTTTTGCATGTTTCTAAGAACTTCAAAAACTTTGTGTTTGGCAACTAACTATAAACTAGGAGTAGATTATAAATTAAAATTTGTTACATTATTTCTTTTTGGTCAAATTGTGGTTTTTGACTTTTTAAAAAATGTTAAACGAGTGATATGACATATAATACGAGACGGTTGTAGATCGGTTGCTATAAATCAAAGTTACAGGTGCAATATTTGCTTTAATTCTTGGCTCGGAGAAGACCGAATCAAATCATCTCTACCTTTATTCCTTAAAATGATGCTAAGATATGTATAATAAATATTGAGATGAGAGGAGATTGTAATGATCATTTGAAGTTCAGCAACAAACAAGAGGGTAATGCTCTATTTTAGTTTACAATGATATAAAAATATATGTATGACACTATGTGGTGCCATATAATCATATGACATGTATTGATGTACGTCACATGGTTGTGGTTTCTTATATGGCGTCTCTCGATATACGTTACATGATCAGATGACGTTTTATAATATCATAACATAGAGTGTTAATCAGAACTCTTAATTTAGTATTTTTTTCTTTTTACTGCCTTCCCCGTATCGACCCGCCAAGGTAATGCAGGAACACTTCCCGACGACGTAGCTCAAAATTGGCTGGAAATTTTTGTGCATGGTGACAGCAAATTCAACAGTGGGACCCTCTCTATGTCATTTTTCCAGACACCTACCATAAGCTATAGTTTAATGATATATTACCGATCTTCAACCACGATTTAATTCGTTAAAAATCATTTAAGAAAGACTAATCTCATTCACACTTCTGCTCTGAAAGGGAAGATTCAGGTTGATGGTAGATATCATATTTAATGCAAACCCACCAAAGGACAAACATTATTTTTTCCTGTCCTTGAACCTTCTCTTGAACAGTTCCCACTGCAGAATCACAAGAAGATAAAACCCAAAAAAGAAACCTTGGATTCTTGGTTGATAACCCATAACACTCAAGAAAAGTTTTTGCTCAAGAATAAAAATGGGGTTTGATGTCTTGTGGGCTCAATCAATGCTTTTTACCCAGCCAAAGGTATTCTTTTGAAGGATTAACTTTTTCTTCCTTTTTTATTTTTAACTGCTAGTTGTTTTCACATTGATATGATGGCCGATGGGAGTTCTTTTCATCTCCAGCCTTTTTATCTGTCAAAAGTTGCACTCTTTGACTTATTTTCGGTTTCTGGGTGCTAAATCTACCTGGATATTTGGTGAATTCTGATGAACTTTTGAGTGACATTTTACTTTCTACATTGCTCTTTGGTGAATTTTGAATTATGTTCTTTTAAATTCAATCCTATCATTTTGGGGTTCCTATAACTCTTGGGTTTCTTCTATCCTAATTAAGAGGTAACGTGGAAGTGAATATTTGAATGATTTTCTGTTGATGCGTTATTCTTGATTTTTGAAAACTTGAATGCGTGATTATCTATCTGGTATGCTGTAAAATGGAAAAATAGTGGTTGGAATCCTTTCCGAGTCCTAAATGGAAAAGTCTGGATGTGGAAATGCCATATTCATTGGTTTCTTTCTTCAGTCTTCTTCCTTTTCTGTTTAAAAATGTGTAAATTCAGTGCATACTCTAGTGATTTGTTTTCATGTCCTTTAAAGGTTTTCTACTTTCTAATTCTCTTTCAATTAGCTGGTGATTAGAACCCTCGGAATTGTAATGAGATGCGATGAGCATTAAGTATTGGATATACAAACTGAAAATCAATTTCAGCTTAAAATTGAGGAAGATGATGAAATGTATTTGTTCCGGAGAGCACTTGAAAGTGGACGAAATAATTCCTTCATCGGAGTCCCTTGCAACTCGGGATTATTCAGCCAGTGGGTATTCTTCTCGAGCGGGTGAAGCTGACCCAAAGTTGGACACCAGCAATATTGAAGAAGCTGAATCATCACTTCGCGAGAGTGGATTTCTTAATTATGAGGTTGGTAATTTCAAGCTTCAGTGCATCAAAATCAACTTCTTTCTGTAATTGTCATTTTAGAAGTAGTTTTCTCTTGAGTTTTCTGGGAAACAGATGCTTTTACAAGGTTCTTAAGTAGAAATATATGTTCGGTATTTGAAGATCCAAGCTCGGACATCGATTAATTCTAAATGCATGCTTGGTGCATACTACTTGATACTTGATATCGAACAACAAGATTTGATCTTCTTTTTCTTTCTTATTGTCCAATATTTGTCTGATACTCCCCACCAAAGATACCAAGAACGTTAATCTAGTTAGTTTATCTTTTTCTTTCCACAATTTTGCTTCACATATATATTGAATTGAGATTTTTGTATTTGTTCCAACTGTTTGCATCTACACTTCGCTGATAATATGTTACTAGAAATATCCTGTCGCCGAATACTTTTTTAGTTTATTTTCAAATTGAAATGCAAAACCTTAATATTGAAAGATTATTCCTGTAAATCTAGTTGGAGCCTAAGTGTTATAATTAGGAATAGTAAATCCACTCTGTGAGATATGTACATAATAATGCCACGAATATAACAGGGCCACCATTTCCATGTAACTTATTGCCATAACTTAGGAGAATTGCTCCTAGTTTCTTTGTGTGAAAAGATGTTTGATGTTCCATAGCAGCTTCTTTTAGTGCCTTACTGTTATGGAAAATTTAATTTCACCAAGATTATGTATTCACTTGTATTTCTGAATAGTTTTGAACATAGTTAAAGATTTCGATAAATTAATTCCTGGGTTGACTTCATGGCCTAACTTGTTTAACTTGTAGGAAGCTAGAGCTTTATTGGGGCGACTTGAGTATCAAAAAGGGAACATAGAGGGTGCCCTTCGTGTTTTTGAAGGAATTGATGTCTCACCAGTGATTCCTAAGATAAAAACCACCTTAGCTAGAAGATGTGAGGCCCCTAGACGTCATTCTCAAAGCGATGCTACCCTGCCTATGTCCATACATGCCGCAAGTTTGCTCTTTGAAGCAATTTTTCTAAAAGCAAAATCATTGCAGGCTCTTGGAAGGTTTACAGGTACTTGGCCTTTTCACTAGACGGTTGTATGTTATTTTCTCTTTCAACCTCACCAGTATACATAGGTGCACGTTCCCGAGAACATGATTTTAACTATGTGCAGCATATTGTCTGATTACTGCTAAGCTTTCATTGCTGGGATTTGCAGAAGCAGCTCATTCATGCAAAGTGATACTGGATACTATTGAATCTGCAATTCCAGATGGCTTGCCTGATAATTTTGCTTCTGATAGTAAGTTGCTTGAGACCTTAAACAAGGCCGTTGAGTTGCTTCCAGAGTTATGGAAACTTGCTTGTACTCCTCAGGAGGCAATTTTAGCCTATAGGCGGGCCCTACTTTATCAGTGGAATCTTGATATAGAGACCAGGACAAAAGTAGAAAAGGACTTTGCCATATTCCTCCTTTATAGCGGTAATGATGCAACCCCTCCGAATCTTCGTGTACAGATGGAGGGTGCCTTCATACCTAGAAACAATATAGAAGAGGCTATTCTCCTCCTGCTACTTATTCTCCAAAAGTCTTGTCTCAAAATGATTGGATGGGATCCCTCGCTCTTAAATCACCTCTTTTTTGCCTTATCCATAGCAAGTGAATTTCGGTCCCTTGCCTATCAGGTTGAAGAGTTGCCTCCAGGATTCATAGAAGGAAAAGAAAAATACACTTCTTTAGCTCTGTGTTACTATGCGGAAGGTGACAATGTGATTGCTTTAAACTTGTTGAGAAACTTATTAAATAATAGAGAGAACCATAACTCTATATTTGAATTATTATTGGCGTCCAAGATTTGCACTGAGATTCCTGATTGCCTCGAAGAAGGAACAGCGTTCATCTACAAACTTCTTTCTGAATTTAATGGAAAATGTGAAGAGATCTCGAGCACTGCCAATTGTTTACTAGGTGTCTCTCTTTCAATTCAATCTAGAGGCGTCGGTTCTGATTCTCAGAGGATGTTGAGACAGTCTAAAGCACTTGAGGCCCTTGAAAATGCTCAAAGAATGACAAAAGGGAAAAATGTTAGCGTTCTGTTTCATCTAAGTCTAGAGAATGCTGAACAGAGGAAGTTGGATGTTGCTCTCTATTATGCTAAACAGCTTCTGAAACTTCAGGCTGGGTCTAGCATAAAGGGATGGATTCTTCTTGCTCGTATTTTGTCAGCTCAGAAAAGGTATGTAGATGCCGAGAACATAATTGATGTTGCTTTGGATGAGACGGGAAAGTGGGACCAAGGAGAATTACTACAGACAAAAGCCAAACTGCAGATTGCGCAGGGCAATTTAAGGGATTCCATCGAGACATATACTAAACTTCTTGCAATTCTTCAAGTCCAGAGAAAAGGTTCTGAAATCCAGAAAAAGCTTTTAAAGGTATAGTGCCATATTAAGAGAATGTCTGGGTAAGCTTGAAACTTTTGCTTATATGTAAACAAGTTTTAGGATAAATTTTGGTTAAAGTTGGAATAAGTAACTTAGTTTGATACTGACAGGTGAGTTAAAAAGTTACCTTTGCTTTAGCTTAGCCCTGCTTGCTGTGCGTCTGTCAAGATATATCACAAAGAATTCCCTCAACTGATGTAGAATTTGAAATTCAAGGAAACTTGTTCAACCTATTAGATTTACTATGATTGGGAAATGAAATACAAGGATAAGCTGAATTGCAATATATGCTTCAGATACTTTCAGGTCCTTATTTATTTTTATATTGATTTTATTTGCACGTCCATTTTCATTACTTAAACCTTTTTTCAATTCACAGAACAGAAGGAACAACAAGAGTCTAGAAATGGAAGTATGGCATGATCTAGCAAATGTGTATACAAGCCTGTGTCAATATCGGGATGCTGAAATTTGTCTTTCAAAATCTGAGGCCATTAATTCTCTTTCTGCTGCTAGATGGCATTGCACTGGTATTCTTTTCTTATATTCTATTTGTCTTTTATGACGCCTTTATTTTCCAATTTGAAGAATTGTCTTGTTGGAGTGAATGACACCATATTCAAAATACTGCAGCCAAAAGGTTGGAAGGGCCTAAAATTATAAACTGAGTGTACTTAACTATTCTTTTACTATGCCCCCAGATAAATTATCCCTGATAAACTGTGACCTTTCATGGGTAGAATCTCATTTTCTGCTTTATATTCAAACGGTTAGCATTTTGTTATGTTGAGTGTGGTGGAGCCAAATGTTATTTGCTTTTCTCACTGCTGCAGATTGATTATTTTGCTCATGTTCAACTAGAGGTGCAAGAGCAAAATGAAAGATTGAATTGTTAAATCAATCATCACTGTAAACAGTTCCTTTTCTTGTTTTGACAGGTTTGTTTTACGAAGCTAAAGGTCTCTACGAGGAAGCTCTCAGGTCTTTTGGGAAGGCTCTAGACATTGAACCCAATCATGTCCCGAGCTTGATATCTACAGCTGTTGTTCTTAGGCAACTAAGTGACCAATCATTGCCAGTTGCAAAAAGTTTTCTGACTGATGCATTACGGCTTGATAGAACTAACCCTTCAGCATGGTACCATCTTGGATTACTCTACAAAAGTGGGGGCAGTTCAATGGAAGCCGCAGAGTGTTTTGAGGCTGCAGCCGTTCTTCGAGGATCTGCTCCAGTTGAACCTTTTAGATGATGGAATTTAAAGAACTTTCCAAGATGTATTGCAGTCAGAACCAATCTTTCCATGTTTATAGGATGTGTATTTGTTGATGGAAATCCGTTATATTCCTGTACATGTTGCTTCTTCTTTTTCTTCTTCCCTTTTCAACTTTCTTTTCTTTTCTTTTTATTTCTTTGGGGGGTGGTTGGCGGTGGGTTTGAATTTATGGTAATAATGGAGACAAATGAGTAAATAATGGATCCCCTTTGAATTCAGATTAACATAAATATATACATTCAAAGGAGTAGAGGGAATAATTTTTTTAAGTACAAGGAGTGGATTTACAATAAAAATGGGGATGGTGAAGATTCTCTTACATTAAGTTCCAGTAACATGGTGCGATGGAAGGGAACACAGTAAAGGGTCGATAAAGGCTTTCTGTGGCCGTTGACAGATTGATCTTGTCATAAACGAGAGACTTACAAGGTTGATTGACCCTTCGCTGTTCTGGGCACACAGGCACAGGCAGCTGTTAGGCTCAGGACACAAGTGAAAGGGGTCGGTGTGCATTTTGCAAGCTCGAGACAGCACTGGACTGGAAAAACACAAGATGCACAAGCAGATGCCATGACCCTGTCCCAAGTCTGGAATCCGACTATGATTTATTCCCAAGTCTGGAATCCGACTATGATTTAGACTAAACATACTCAAACGTTGAGATTGAACTAACTTCCATAGCAGTTTATGGCTAACTTTTTGGCATTATGTATTAAAAATCAAAGAAACAGATCATGAACATTTAAATAAGAGAGAACCAACAGAACATGAAAGACGAAAGGCTTGCATAAAACAATAATAGTGTAATTTTCACCACAAAAAAAGAAAAGGCCAGCATCAATTTTCTACTGAAATTACTTTTTACTAAGATCAATTCCAGCCTTCTTTGCCACTGCATCCAGCCCATTCTTCTCTATTGTCTTAAGAGCTTTGGTAGACAACCGTAATTTTACATAGCGTTTCCCGGCCTCCCACCAAATTCTCTTATATTGCAGATTCACAAATTGCAGCTTTTTTGTCTTGTGGTTTGAATGAGAAACTTTGTTTGCCTTGTTCGATTTCTTCCCTGTCAAAGGACATACTCTACCTGAAATGAAAAATATAAAATCCAACATGTCAGTTTAGCTGCTAAGAGAGCAATAAAAACAAGCACTACACCTGTAACTTCATGAGAACAGCTGAAAAATCAGAATTTTTCATTAACAGGAACCATGGTAAGAAGGAGTTTTTTCGGATATCCCAGTATCATGAAAAGTAAGGCCCCTAAGTTTGCATTCTTACATTTCATGACAATGCCAGGATGTTTACTAGAAGAAGCCTCAATCGGTTAAAGCTCTGGGATCATTTACCCATAAAATGAAAGATCACAAGTAGTGTACAAAGGGGACATGAGAATTCATGTTCCATAATGAGATTGCAAGCTTATAATACTTTCCAAAATGCAAAAAAAAAAAAAAAGCATTATAGTTGATCTCTCCTTAATAAATAAACACAAATGGTATGTATGATAGGGAGGACTCTAATACTCATTACTACAGACAGGAAAGGTAAAACAAAAAAAGTTAAAATCTTGTGTACAAAGATTCTGAAAGAATCAGCTTGAAATATCATCACTCTTAAAGCCAGAAGAGAACTGCCAAGGAGTTAGGATGAAAATTCAACTCTCATTTAATTGGGATGAAAATTCAGATGTAGAGCATGACAACCCAAATAGGAAAAGAAACTAGTAAAAAGACCATAAAACTTATATTTAACCTTAATTCCTTGTCTGATGTCTTATATTTAACCTTAATTCCTTGTCTGATGTGCACTCAGAAATCAAGATTTTAGTTTTCACTGAACAATCCATCCCACCAAATAAGCCACAAAAAAACTTGTCCAAGTGCAATCATAACTCTCTCGTTGCTATACAGCTCTGTTTACCTTCCAAAAACCACAAACATGTCAAAGCCACAGAATCAGAAGTATAGCAGAAACCACAGATACATCCTTTCAGGATGTTTTTACCTTGCTCTGGCAAGACAAATATAATTCACTCAATTTCCTTTTAGATCCTTCAATAAGTTTGAAGTTTCTCATGTCACACAAACCAAAAAGGCCCAAAATAATAATATGAAACTAATAATATATATCAAAAAGAAGACAGATGCGCAATCGGCAATGTTAAAAAACAGAGAGAGAGAGGGGGGGAAAGAAATTACGAGCAACAGGTTGGAGACAGGGCTTAAAAGGAGCAGGAATTGGGCTGGGAACATGTGACTGAAACTGGGTTGTTGAAATCTTGATGCCACCCAACTGGGACGTAATGAACCCTAGCTCCGAACTCATTCTTGAACTCTTCACGGGAAGTCTATTAGAGAATGGGGATATTGCTGCCAACCCAACTGCCATTGGCCCTACTGTAGCCATGATTGTTGCCATGCTCGTAGAATTTCAATCTTTTTCTCGATTTTTGCAAAAAAATTTTCAAGAAGACTGATGTAAAATGGGTTAGAGGAGGAGAGAGAGTGAACTGGAGATGGTATAGAATTTTCCCGTAGATAATGAGAAATGGTATTTATTGGTTTGTTTTTCCAACCTCTGGTTCTGGGCCTTCTGGCTAGAAATTTTATTAGAGAATTAGAGAGGAGAAAAAATTAAAAAAAAAAGGCCCGAGACATTTAGCATTAGCCTTTCCCTTATAGTAATGGTAATAGAATGACCTTACCTGAAGTCGAACTCATTTGTTTGCGCATGTCTAAATTCATTAATGTGTGATAAAATTACGATCAATGTGTGATAAAGCGCGGAACTTACATAGTATGAAATGCAAATATCGAGTATAAGCTATGCATTTTATAACACACACATAACGTTAATGTCAAACATGTATGTTCTCAACGCACTTTCTAAATAACAATTTTTTCAAGAATCATTAGAGTAAGGAATGAATTATAGATTTTTAAAGTTGATGAATGGACTATCATTTCAAAATTGAGATGTTTTAAGAATAAAAGTGCTTTCACACATGTGACTGCTATGTAATTATTAAAAGTAAGAAAAATTTATAAATTTACATGTAAATTTTTTCTTTTAATTGAAAAAGTATATAATAATTAATAATTACTAAAAATAGATTTAGGGGAAAAATGAAAAAAGAATAAAAGAAAGGACTTATATTGAAAAATAAATAAATGTAATTAGAATTGTACTCCAGATATTAGGATGTGGTCTGGGTTCAAATCACAATTGTCCCCTCCTACTAAGTGGCGTAGCCACCTTAGGCCTAGGCCCAATGCGATCGATGGACCGCACTAAACTTTAGAGTGACCCAGTAAAAAATTGGGTTGGATCGCACTGAAAATTCAGTCCAAGGTCTAGCCCATATAAAAAAAATTTTTGATTAACCTTTCTTGGCCCAACTGAAGAATGAAGACACAAAAGCCTGAAACACCATAGCCCAAAAGTGAAGTTCTGTTGGCCCATTTGTTGAAGGTCCAGAATCTGATAATCTATCCGTTGCAACTCCAATTCTCCAATCGACCTCGAACTCTCGAAGCTCTCTCTCTCTTTCTCTGTTGGGCTCTCTGTGTTTCTCCAATCTCCAGCCTCTAGGCTCCAGCAGGCAGCAGCTCGCCGGTAGCAGGTGCAATAGGCCAGTTGGGGTCGGCAGACGTAGTCGTGGATCGCCAGTCCCAAAGACTCCCAGTCGGCAGTCGGGTTGGCCCTTTCATTTCACGGTTGTTTCACCTTTGCTTCTTCTCTACTCGGTCAATTGGTAAGTGGTAGTAATAGTATTTAGTTTAACTAAACTAAGAATAATTGGGTACAAATGTATAATGATTAATTATGTTTATGATTTTTGGGTTTATTTATTCTTGCAATAATATTTGTTAGTTGTTAGTTGTCACTAATTTTTATATGGTAAATTTATTATTAATTTATTTTAAAGCCTTGATTTTTAGTTGAGACTTCAATTTAGTAAAGGCCTAATAAATAAAGCTCTAACTACTAATTTGGAAATTGATTTATACTTCAATTTAGTAACAAAAATTCTAAAGAGACATGAAAAATAGACATTAATGGGTGACATTCTTATATGGCACACATTTATTGGATGATGATTACATGGCTACTTTTTCATCATTCAATAAATGTGTGCCATATAAGAATGTTACTCATATTAATGTTCATTTTTCATGTCTTCCTAGAATTGCTCAGTTAGTAAAACCCTAATATGTGAAACCCTAATTTTTAGTTTATGCTTTTATTTGAAAATTGGTTTTTTAGTTTGATATCAGAGATTTTAAGTAGTAAGATTATTTATCTTTGAAATTAGACTTTGGGTTTATGCTTGGAATTTTGTTTAAGTGCTATTTCTTGTTCGAATTTTTAGATTGTGGAGAGATATTTTAGAAAAAGAACTCTTGAAGAAAATATTATTGTAGAAAGCACAAATAGAGTTCTAGAGAGCTCAAATAGCAAACAAAAATCTTGGCTATAACAAAAATTTTGGCCCGACAACCGCCCTCACAAAATGAAAAAAATTTCTCATCGCACTCAACTAAAATCCTGGCTACGCCTATGCTCCTACTTGAATTCACCCCCTCCCCCCAATTCCCTTATAAAAAAGGAAAAAGAAAAAGAATGAATAAATAAATAAACCCAGAGTCTGAATTCATTACCATACCACAAGAAGCGGGAAAACGCACATAAACCAGTTTCGGATATGGGTAGTTTGTAAGCCTGCCCCCGCCTTACTCTGTGTGTTCCCGATGCTTGTCAAGTAGAGATAGAAAGCTCAATTTTTCGTGAACGAGTGCTGTTCTCGTGGTTTTACTTCGACACTAACTATATGACTGAGAAAATTTCCATCATTCCACAGGAGATCGGATTTTGTATTTTTGCCTATCTTTTGCGGGTTCTGACAAAACGGGCTGCGTTTTATACTGGTATTGATTGAGTTTCAATGGATTTTTTTCCAGATTCTATCGTATTCATATTGTCTCATTCAAGAAAGATTCTTACCTGTAATGCGGGTAAATATCGGATTTTTTTATTTATTTCTTGTTTAGTACCTGATTTGCATGTTTGTTGAAATTTCTCTCGATTTATTATTATTTTTTAAATGCGATTTTAATGAAACTATGTTGAAGACATGAATGTTTTAGATTAGAAAGAAGACAATGACAACAATTAGCGCCTTGAGTTTCTCCATTTTTTCTCTTACATTTCATTGGTATTTTCTAAAGCAAGCAAACGAAAGGGTTTTTTCATTGGAAATCCATTTTCCTTGTACCTAACAAAATATTGGGTTTTAACTTGGATACTTTAATCTTTTTGTTTCAGTATAGCCTAGCCGAGAAGGTGCCCGGGCATTATCAATAGCCAATTCTCAAACTTGTAAGCTGCATGCGCTTAAAAACTAGTTTTATACACTTGGCTCCTTTCCATCCTGTAATTAACACAATCTGCTCAACCCCATCTAAAGAGTTTAGGCCATCCAAACTCATCAGCCACCTGACGCAATTCTTCAGGTAGTGACAGGCTTTGGCACCTTATTCAGCAAAAATGGCATGTAGAATTCAACACTCGATGCATAATAGCCTCTGGTTGTTATCAACTTCTCGGTTATATAGTACATTACAACTGCAACAAGTCCACTCCCGAAACCAAAAGTATTTTTGCAAGAAATTATTTTTGTCTTCTTCTGTCTTCAAAGGAGTCCGTCATTGCTGTTGCAGTGCTACTACTAGCAGCACAACCACAAATATTTTTAATAACTCAAATGGAGAGGCATTTGTCATCACTACTCCACTGTATTATGTGAATGATCCTCCTCACATGGGCAGTGCCTACACCACCATAGCTACTGATGCTATTGCATGCTTTCAGGTAATACAACTGTTGATTTTCGAAAAAGCTATTAGTACCAGGGGAGTTACAAAATCTTGTACAAAATAGGATGAAATGACTAAATTGCACTTAATGAGAGAATACTGAATAAAATAACTTTATCAGTTACATAATAAAGCTCTCTGTCTCTCCGTTGAAAAAAGGGTCCCCCCGGTTTGATTGCTGCAGTTCTCCGGCGAGGAGGTGACGCAGCCGGCGCTGGTTCTTCGCAGGTCCAACCCCCCACCGACGAAGGTCATCATTTCTGTTCTCAATTTCTTATTGCGTGCCTCAATGGCTTTATAAGAGCCGCCGGCCCCGCCGCTCCAAGTTCTACCGTCAGCAGCCGCCGGACAGCACCTTTGTTCTTAGATTTTTTTTTTTTTTTTAATTTTTTTGAAGTACAATCTTGTGAATATTCTATAAAATCATTTTATGGGCACTGGAGATTGAGCCATATACGATGGTGAAATGTGTTGAATTCGTGCAGGGCTCCAAGGATTTGAGATAATGGCAATAACAGCAGGTGGGAACAATCTGATCAAGTAACATATCTTCAATATAAAAATATCAACACAATAGAGCACTTCTGTAAATGTTAAAAAACAACAATTCAAAAGCTCCACTCCCTCATGACTCGCCCTTACCAGTGACAATGTCAAACTCTTTCCTCCATCCACCAAAAACAACCCTAGAGATAGCCGATAAAATGAATACCACCACTGCCACCACAACCAGCGGTATCCTCTCCGCCGGAATAGCGATTTTTCTGCTCGAAAAGAGCGACCAAGAGCAGTTGGGGTGGGAGGAGGTTGTGTTGTTTCTCAAACGGGGGTGTGGGGTGTGCCAATGTTGAGGGGGACGGGTTTACCACTCCGTCGCCGGCGTTGAGTCATCGGTCTGGCGAGTTTCCAAACAGAGCAACCGACAAAAGGAAAAGAGGGTTGAGGTCGTTCTGAAAAGGGGAGAGGATGGGTGAATTAAACTTGACAATCAATTTTTGATGTGGGCGCAGTCAATCTTTGGTGTAACTCAGGGGGAGGACCAGGACATAAAAGTAAATTCAAGGTTTTGACTAAAACTTCTTGTAAACCATTTGCTGCTAGTAGCGGAATTGGTTGATTTTTGTGCTATTATGTGCACAATCCATTTGTGAATTGAAAATTGTCATTACTTCAGTGACGTGGCTAAATGCATCTTAGATCAGCTACTTTTTGTAACTCCTCTTTCTTGTTTTATTTTCTTCTTCTTCTTTGACTTTTTTCCCCTTTTCTTTCTTTCGTCTGGGACAGAGACTTCTCTATGAGAAGGTTATATTTATAACAGGCACAGACGAGCACGGGGAAAAGATTGCTAGTGCTGCTGTTAATGGTTAACTACAAGAAGACAGGGGTTTCATCCACACATGCAAGTGTGGGTAAAGATATAATTATGTGTGAGTAAAAATTTTTACCCACACATAATGTAAGTGTCAACAAGTGTGGCTATTGGTTCATAGAGAAAAGTTTTTACCTACGCATAGGTTTATGTGTGAGTAAATCTTATACTTTTATATACACATATATGTGTAAGTAAATATTATATTATATGTGGGTAATGTGACTAACACGTATGTAATGATAATATGGGTGATGAGGTGGCATCTAATTTGTCATGACATGGATGATGATGTGGTAACCAAGTTGGTGATGACGTGTCATCACACATGGCATGTCACATGTAATTTATTATGTGTGGATAAAAATTAAAACTATATGTACGTAAACTAAGATTATGTGAGGGTAAAACCATATTTATATGTAACTAATAAGATCTTCATATGTGGGTAATAATTCTTTTTGTTATTTTACATTTATTGCCCATAGCATTCCTTAATTATGATATATATATATATATATATATATTCTAAATAACATTTCATTTTGTTATAAATATAACATTTGCAAAAAAATATAGATTCATGGGCAATTTTGTTTTTTCCAATATACATAAATAGACAAATATATTGAAAAAAAAAGAGTCAAAAGTTTTATTATTATTTTATTGTCAAAATAAACAAATCTAGATATTCTAACCAACTACTAAATAAGAGTAATAAGCTCTAAAGAAAAATAAACTAATGCTAACCACAATGCGTTGAGAAAAATCCTCAATTCTATCAAAGAAAAATTCAACTAAATACCAATGGCAGCATCTTCTTCTTCGAATGGAAAGAATCTTCACTCCAGAAAAATTCTTGAATGCTTTCAACACATTTGGGTAGACATTCATCGGATCGTAGTATGTTCAGATCTGCAACTCAACAAAATAAATCTTATAAAATTGTTAACAAAGGAAAAAACATAAAGAAAAAGTGATCATAGAAGTCGCAATAACTCTCTTTTGAAATCTCATTTTCTCCACATAAAATA
The DNA here is from genome assembly GCA_963692815.1 of Nyctanthes arbor-tristis. Classification (NCBI taxonomy): domain Eukaryota; kingdom Viridiplantae; phylum Streptophyta; class Magnoliopsida; order Lamiales; family Oleaceae; genus Nyctanthes; species Nyctanthes arbor-tristis. Next base: position 8,755 of record CAVNYN010223137.1, on the reverse strand, counting down.
AGTAATATCAAGATCACAAAATCACCTAACATTTTTTATAATTGGAAGTGGATCAAAATTCTACAAATTCAGTATACATATGCACTAGAGTTCAATTTCATAGCATGATACTATGAGAAACACTAATATCGCCGGTTGTACAAGAAACCTATAGAAGATACTAACTCCATTCGTTGAAAGATAATTTACATGGAGCATCGAACAAGAAGTTCACGATTCTTCACATGTGTAGGTTACCCAGGCCTAATTATTAAAAAAAAAAACATAATAACATATGATAAAATAAGCTACATCTATGCAAGCATTATCATTTAATTAAGTGTATAAATGACAATCTATGAAGAGAGTTATTAATGAAGGGTAATTCTAACACAATATTGCATTCGAACCCTTTCAAGACATGACTTTTCTCAGCACCAGTTCTCAAATAACCATCAACAACATGACTTTAAGAAAGGCATGCGGGCAACTGATAAAGATAGGGAATGTGGAAATAGATGATATAAGGTCATAAAAGCAACACACGAGCAAAACAAACCAAAAAGAATATGGAACTTCCTTGTCCACTAACCATAAGATTCTGAACTGGGAATCAATCCAAAACAACTATTATATGACTGCAAAGAGCAAGCAGTATTCAAGAACTAAATTATTATTCTGAGAAAGATTCATTAAGGAAAAAGAACAGGCTGTGTATCAAAGAAGCTGGCTGGAAAATTTATGACATAAGAAATACCTGGCTCTTCTTATGTAATCCTTAGCCTTTTCTCTATCTATGCCACTCCAATCCTTCAAAATGAAATAAATAGCCGTTGCATCAAATTTTTTGTTAGATTCCACCGAGCAGCACCTAAAGCTAAAAAATTGATCAAAACATATCTTACCAGCACAAAATACAAACAGAAGATTTGACTATGCCCCAGTATGAATAGGCATAAAATTGAGAAAGAGGAGACAATATGAGTCAGTTGATCAAATCAGTTACTCATGAATTTTGTTGATCCAGCATTTCAAGTTGTACTTACAAAAGGATAAAGCAAATGTTCACCATCATATCATCATTTTAACCAATGCAATGCTGGAAAACACAGATAACTTTATTATTTTCAGTTTTACAAGGAAGCATTTATTGAAAGTTGAAATTGAGGGTCAAAGTCAAGGATGGATTTTATTGAGACAAACTCTAGACATTGCTAAGATAAGTAAACACCTAGTCTAAAAGTAATGATTTGAAATTGTAAGAAATTTGTTTAAATCAGCCAATCCTTCAGCCCTCAAGTACCAATATTTATAGAAAAAACAAATGAATATCCTTCTTTTAGAACTGATTTAGAAAATGAACCATTGGAGTGAATTATGTGCTTCCTAGAAAATTTTGATGTATGAAGTTGTAAGGGGCTGCTGCCATATTTCCTAGCCATGACAATTGACCACCAGTAATACTTCTTTACCACCTTTATCGTTTTCTATTTCTAATAATTAATCTATAACATAATTACCCCTTAGAGAACACTAAAAAGAGAATTTAATGATTGTACATTAATTGCTACAGTGTCTTCATATTCCCATTGGCCTTCTATAATGAACCCATGGTGCCAATGTCTAGTAAGAAAAATTGTCATAAAGTGAAAACAAATTTCATGTTTTAACTTATCAAGAGAAATTTAATCACATATAATATCAACAAAAACGTAGTAGACTAGTAGTATGTGGATCTCAACCGGAGCTACGGTGGACAAAAAATAGAGGAAGAAAAGGAATGAATTTTCCTGTGATTGTGATGGACTTTGCTGAGTCGTCAGAAATTGCTAGATAAGATGGAGAGAGATCACAAGGTAAATCAATGATAATTCCCCTAATCATAAATTTAGGAAGCCTAAATCAAAATAAGTACCCAAATCAATTTTTTGACAGTGAAGGTTATCATTTTGCATGTGGGAGTTGGTTTAATTTAGGAAAAATGATTGGGAAAAATAGGGACCATAATACTAATTATTTGAAAATACCAATGTGGAATCATTCAATCTACAGACTCAGATCAAACACAAATTTAATCCCTCTCTGTATTCCGTAGTCTATAACTCAGTTTGTAGTCTGTAGTCTATAGTCTTTAAATAATACACAACTTCATTGTTTGGCTCATTCTTTATATCCCAGGTAATACATAAGTACGTAACTATAAAACGTGTGCTCTTCCGATCTCTTTCATTATTCTTTTAAACTAACATAATAGTTTGTTCTTATTAGATATAGTGATACATGGCTTGGTGAAGATGAATCGAGAAAGCCTCCACATATAGATCCTAAAATATCTGCTGAAGGAAAAACTGTCTTCAAAGGACTGAATTTCTGCTCTAATATTCTTTTTTAGAATTATTCTATTATCAAGTTTGGTAATGCAGGTATATCAAGAAAGAAGTTTGAGTTGGTATTGATATTCAAGAGTTTCAATATTTGATGCATCTTTCTGATATATTATTCTGCGCAATTTTACTTATCAAAGTAGTTCCTAGTAACACCCATTTGCTCCAAGATCATTTTTAAATTGTATGGCCCAAGTAAATTGTAATCCTTATGCATAGAAGTCATTGCAACAAATTTACGAAGTCAGCTAAATAGAAAATTAGAAGCATGGAGTAGCATTTGCCAATGTAATGCTTAGTTAAAGCCTATCGTACAATTAATTGAATCCAAAAAAAACCCTAACTGACAATTTATAACAAATCGACATATAATTTCAGCAAATTTTTATGAATAAAAACAACAATTTGTTTACCTTGGAATAAATATGAAGCCCTCGACAAAGAAATTGAGGGATCCAAATTGGACACTGTCGCTGGATTTCCTCTAATCCACGGCGTTTCGCCTCTACCGTAACGTCACTAGCATTTCGTCTTGCCCCCAAAGTCGTTGGAGATATGTGTGGATGGAGGTCGGCTGGCAGGGTTCTTGCTGTTGGTCTTCATTGGAGAGTAGCGACGGGAATGCGGGATTTTGACGGAGGAATGATTATGTTGATATATGGTTTGCAGTTACCGTTCTATTATAAATTTTTTTAATTTTTTTTATTTTACTTTTTTTTTCTAAAACCTTATGTGCTTTTTTTTTTTTTGAAATTTTCTATATAAGTTTTGATAATTTTGTTGGAAAAAGAAAATAATGGCTCACATGAGTTAAATGATTTATTTTTTTTTAAATACATTGAACAAGACGGTTCAAAGAAGTTTGTGTAATTTTTGCATACGGAGTGTTTTTTGTGTCATGACACTATCTTCTGAGGCAGCTCGACGAGACGAATTCAATCAGTAGTTTTGCCACTGCTAATAAATTTTTCTAAAATTATATTGTGTTTTTTTATTTTTAGTCAATTCTTTGCTCTTTGTATTCAGTCTTGTTTTGTTCCAGAAAATTCCATACCCTAGACTCGCTCTACGAGTCTTGAAATCGCCTCTAACCTGGCGCAGACCCACGAATTCGTGGGGTGGATTAGTAGGTCAGGTCACATATGGCCCACAAAACAAGTATTAGATTGATTAGTTGGAATGTTGAAGTTTCTTTTTGATTATATGCACGAGTTTGAATCTAAAGTACCTTAATTGCTATTATAAAATTTTAGCATTTAAATTTACACAAAAAAAAGTTGATGGGTTCATGAGACAGGTCTACTCTGACACAAACCTGCCCTGAACCTGTGGCAGGGTAGACAATCCCACCCATATCCTGTCCCTATTGCCTAATTAGATGCAGCGGAGCGATCTTAATTGAGGAGGGTCCTACGGATTATTGGGCTAGTGGGTTAAATCGTCATCCATAGTGGGTCTGGCCTATTAAAAGTAGATAGCTCGTGTGAACAATCTAATTATTTCCATGTTTTGGTGTCTTGCATTTCTGATAATTGTTGAGTGTACATGCGCCTATGCCAACGTACATAATGCTTTACTAACTTATAAAAAACATTCATAATTATGTGTAGGTAAGTTAAATATGGTTTTACAATTATTCTATAAGTTATAGTGATTATACGCCACATAGTCATGTAAGCAGTATGTATACATAAAACTTGAAGAATTGCCCCACATATAAATAATATTTATGATTATGTGTGGGTAATGTAAATAAGATTTTGCAATCATCCTATAAGTTGTGGTTATTATGCGCCACCTTAGAGCCATGTAAGCAATTAGTGTATATAAAGCTTGAAAAATTACCCACACAAATAATATGTATGTTTATGTGAGGATAATGTAAGTAATAATAAATGACACATCAATTTTGTTAAAAAATTATAAATTCCCGCAAATATCTGAAAATGCGACTTTTTTCCACCAAATTTAAATGTAGCTAAAAACATTTACTTACACATAATAAACATTAAATAACAAATCAGGTACACTTATTAAATTACACATACATGTTAAAATTATGTATGACTAAATACCTATAGATAGCATGTGCGGTTATTTTATGTGTAGGTAAAAAGCTTAATTTCTTGTAGTGTACGTTCAGTTGCCACGGATTTATCTGCTGGGATAGTATATTCAAAGCCGCCATTGTCGCCTCTCTACCCTGTAGAGCTTTCTTTCTCTATATTATAAAATTGCGGGAGATCATGGTTTTGAGATGACGGTTAAAACTATCCGTTCGGGTTGGCTCAGGAAGAGTGCCACGTAGAAAATTGCAAGAAACTCCCATATGTGTAATTAATAATTTATATTTTAGTACGTCACATTTTAAAACTCGAATCCTTGTCTCCATTTGCCCTCTACTTGATCGAATACTCCAATTTGTTCCTAAAAATAATATAATTTTTTTAATCTAAATTTACCAAGCATCTTCAATTACAAAATTGGCGAGACAAATCAGCTTGATTTGTGACTTAATTAACATTTTTGACAATCAAAATACAGCTCAACTTTTGGCAACACAAATCGAGTGGGCTTGTGACTAGCCATATATTATTTATTTAATTTTTGGCAAGTAATCTTGTGAGTTCAAACATATTCTTTGTTAGTTTCTCAAAAATAATTGTATTGAAAAGTAGTATAAGAAGTATCTTATTACTATTTCAAATGATGTCTTGAGTGTATGTTTAGATTGTGGTATTGATGCTATGAACTTTCTACTTTATAAAGTACCATTGCGTCTAACCTTAAAGTGTAATGTCTAACTTTCACACATTTAATCGTTGTGAAATTTTCAACTATTGAGATTACTCCTCTTTATGATAATTTATCTTTAACTCATCCATTATGGCAGTTAGACATTGCTTATGACAAGTTCATTCGAACAACTGATGCAAGACATGAAGCCTTAGTCAATGAGTTTTATTCTAAGGTTTTTACCAACGGTGATATCTACCGAGCTAATTATAAGGGATTATACTGTGTCAATTGTGAGGAATACAAGGTAACATGCAGTGTTTGAACAAGCAACTCTATCTTGTTAACTTGTCTAAGTTGCCTATAAGATGGCTAAAAGGATTATGTTTCCTGGCATCTGAGTGTATACTGTAAGAGATATTATGGGTAATACTTAGTGCAAACTCTCTTGAAAAGGTGATAAATTGATATCATGTGATTGGAATCCCCAATTAATGAAAGGGTTAATTATACAAAAGGTCCCCAACCTTTGAGTTAAGAATCAATTAAGTCTCCAATCTTTTTTAAGACTCTATTGGGTCCCCAATCTTTCATAAATACGCACGAAAGATTATTTTTTTTCCATTATTTGGTCAATTTTTTTTTAAAAAATGACGATTATATCCTTAGTTTATTAACTTAGAAATAAAGTATTTAAAAATAATAAAAAATTTAAAAAAATGGTAAAAAATCCACCCCATCCCCTACCCCACCTCACCTCTTTTCCCTCCAAAAACCACCTGCCTTTTCCTGCCGCCAAAATGGAGGGGGTGAACCACCTCCCAATTTGCTGCCTGTTTCCAGCAGCAAAAATTGGGGATTTCCCCACAGCAGCAAAGTGGGGGGATTCACCTCTCCAAAAATGCTGTCAAAAATGGTGGCAGCACTGTTGCAACATTTTTGCTACTGAAAACGGCAGCAAAAATGAGGAGGGTGAATCCCCCATTTGTTGCCGTTTGGGGGAATTCTTCTCCCTATCTTTTTGCTGCCATTTCCGGCAGTATTTTTGGAGGTGAATCCCTCTTTTGCTGTCTGAAACGACTGCAGCATTTTCGGGGGGATTCACTATCCAATTTTTGCAGCCAGAAATTGCTATTTCTGGTGGTTTTTGGAGGGCTGGGGACTCATCCCACCCCTTTTGGCAGTCGAAAATGGCAACATTTTTGCTGCCGTTTCCTGCGGTTTTTGGAGGGAGGAAAGGAGAGGGGAGGGAAGGTAGGGTAAGGGAGGGTGGGGTGAGTTTTTTCCTTTTTTTTAATTTTTTATTTTTTTAAATATTTTATTTTTAAAGTCAACAACCTAAGGGTATAATAGTTATTTTTTAAAAAAATTGACCAAATAGTTAAAAAAGAGACCTTTTGTGCTTATTTATGAAAGGTTGGAGACTCAGGAGAGTCTTAAAAAATGTTGAGGATCTAATCGATTTTTAATCCAAAGGTTGGGGATCTTTTGTGAAATTAACCCTTAATGAAATTAGTTTTGGGACTACTAATTGGACAAATTACCTTTCTGGATAAGGTATTAGTAGGTGGTGTCTGATATGAAGTGGTAATATGTAATGATGCAGTTAGGAGTCTTAAGATGGTATGACTCTGATTCTTAATGTTTTCAGTGTATTACATGTTGCTCATTTTTCTTGTCCCTTTGTCTTTCTCATACAAAGTTTGTCACCTTTGCAATTTCTTTATGACTACTGTAAATCTGGATTGTAACTATATAGTTTATTTAGACACACAGGATAGCCTGAGTAGGGAAAGGCTGGGAGAAGAATTGAAAAAAACCGAGAAGCCACATAATAGGTAGAAGATTTACCTTTTTGGGCCAAATAGGGGAATATATAAGTAGATCTTTACATGTCCAGATTTTATCACATTTGTTTTGAGGCTCACAAGGCTACTTTTATCACATATTCGCATGTTCGCTTAAGCTGAGACAAACATGCTCTATAAGCTCAGACAAACATGCTCTATGTTCCATCAGTAAATAGAAATTGTGCGTAACCGATGGGTTGAATTGGAGTGTGTTACACACAAGGAACACTGTTGTACTATGAGTGACCAATTGAATAAAACATGAGCATATACTGTATGCTTGGTGAGATGTGCTTTACTTCAGCTTTCTATGTGTACTGCATGCGTATCTAGTCATTTAGATGCATATCCTTTGTTTCAGCTCTTTAATTCATGTAATCTTATCTTTAAGAAACCTGTAGGATGAGAAGGAATTGCTGGAAAATAATTGCTGTGCCATGCACCTGAAGCCATGTGTTCAGAGGAAGGAAGACAATTACTTCTTTGCATTATCAAAGTATCAAAAACAGTTGGAAGATACTTTAACAAAAGACCCGGATTTTGTTCAGCCTTCTTTTCGTTTAAATGAGGTTAGACGGGCAGAGTTTCCATCAAGATGTTTTCTGCATAATTGGTCTTTTAAGCAATAAGTAAAATATATGATCATGTATTTGCACTAGTTAGAAGGTTAATTTTCTTTCTGCTTGAATCCTCTGTAGGTGCAAGGTTAGGTCAAAAGTGGTTTGAGAGATTTCTCCATTTCACGAACATTAGTAGACTGGGGCATTGCGGTTCCTAATGACGATAAACAAACTATTTATGTATGGTTTGACTTTGTTCGGGTAATATTCAATTCCGTGGTTGTGTCTGCCATAACCTTAATCTTCTCTGACTTGCCAATAGTTTGAAACCCCTCTCTCTCTCTCTCTCTCTCTCCCCCCATTCCCTCCCTCATTTCTAATGCAGTATAGGATCATGACCATATTCTTGTATTGAAGTACGTTATTCAACTCCTTTCTCTGGTCTTATTTGAGCAATAAATTTATCATGTCAGTTATTTTTTTAATTTCTTGTATTGTCAAATAGTTATATATATATGCTCTGTTGGATGGTAAGGAGCAACCTAATTTACAAACCGCCATCTCTTCTGGTTGGCCTGCATCTTTACACTTGATTGGGAAGGTATTTATAATGCTAACTTTTCAACAATATTATCATTCTATTTACTTCATGTTCTCCAGACTTTTAGGGAAACAAGTTGTTCATTAGCATTCAGATGTCAACCTATTACTTTGTGCTGCAGCTCTAGTGGAGAAAATTTATGATATCTTGAATGAAGCCTCAGTAAATGGTTGTTAAGGTCTCAGCAGAGCCTAAATATAGCATTCTGTTTCATACTTGTTTCGTTTCAAAAACTTGAGATGGTTAATTGCATGCATTTTTTTTCCTTTTTTCTTTTCTTTCTTTTCTTTCTTTCTTTTTTTTGTTAAATATCTTTTTCCTTTTCTTATGGACTCGGGTGTTCACTTCATACATTAGTTCTCTATAATCTCAATTGAGGCAGTAAGTCTATTTGATAAGTGCAGGACATATTTAATTGCATGCTTTTTTTTTTTTAAATTATCTTTTTCCTTTTCTTATAGACTAGGAAAGTTGTGTTCACTTCATATATTAGTTCCGTATAATCTCAATTGAGGCAGTAAGTATATTTGATAAGTGCAGGATATATTACGATTTCATGCTGTTTATTGGCCAGCAATGCTTATGTCAGCTGGACTGAGTCTCCCGAAAATGGTTTTTGGCCATGGGTTCTTGACAAAGGTATCT
>CAVNYN010223132.1:0-36870 GCA_963692815.1 Nyctanthes arbor-tristis | reverse complement strand
ACGTGTTACAAATAAGAATGGATTAAAAATTCTGATTTATGACAACAATGGTTCCATCCAAACAACGGAGTATGTGGTATAACAAAAAGTTTTTAGAAATTTAGAGTAACCATTCAGAGATTTTTGTCTGATAAGCAAGTTAATTGTTAATTTTAATCAATATTTTAGTAAATTATTATTTTAATTCATTGTTATCCAATATCTTTTACTGATCTCATTGTCAAATTTATTAGGCAACTAATATTGAGACATGGGTAATTATGGATGCCAAACAAGAGAAGCTTTTTTTAAGTGAAAGGTACTGCTATTTTATGATTTTTTTATTGCTGGACAGTTCAATTGACTTTTGGTATTGTTTTATGGAGTATGGTTATTTTATTATATTTGCTTTGATAATTTTGGAGGACATTACGCCCGGGTGGCCTGTGGCTCGGCCCCTTAAAAAGCCCGAGCCGCGCCGGCTCGTGGCTCATTTAAGATGGGTCAGAGCCCCAGCAGAGCCCCAAATCCTGGGGCAAGCTCGAGCCTGGCTGGCCAGTCTGGCTCTGCGGGTCAAACGGGTCTGCCCGTGTCAAACTTACGTGGGAATGAAAAAAATTAAATTAAAATAGGAAAAAAAATTTAAAAAAGCAGCCGGCTCAGCTCGGCTCGGAAAAGACCCGAGCTTTCACGGCCGAGCCGATCCGAGCTTTGACTTGGGCTTTTTCTACTCGGGACCAAAAAAGCCCGAGCCGAGCTCAATCCCAAATGTTGGCCAGTCGAGCTGGCTCGGCTCGTTGACATCCCTACATTATGCTTATGTTATGAATTTTTATGTAATAAAACTTTTAAAAAAGACTTTTACTATATATTTACATGTTTTATTGAATTAAATGGAGTTATTAATTGATATTAAATTTATTATTATTGCATGCTTATTTCAGGTGTACATGGTTTTTTTAATCTTGGGATGAAATAAAGGTCTTATTTTAAAGTTTACTGATATGATGGAGCAATTTACAATTCAATATGCTATAAGGGTATGGAAAATATTCTTTTTTAATTGATGCAGTTGTTTTAAGTTGTGTTTATTAACTTATTCTTATTTAATTGTTGTTTCTAACAGGTTGTATGCTGGGTTGTATATTTGGAAAAGCTTATACTTTATATATTTACGACTGTTCTTCATTTATTCTTATGGATTATGGATTAAATTTCTTCTATGTATAAAATTGTTAATCATCTATTCAAATGCTATTTCGCTATTGATAGATTTATTTTTAATTCAATGGTTCGTATATATCAGATACAATTATCATTTATAATATTTAATAAAGTGTAGCTCTATGTAATTACTTATGTTTCTTGAAGGGATGATAATAATTATTTATATTTATACGTCTTGAGTGAGTATTGATTAATTTAATGGGTGAACTTTTATGATGACAACTTATACTATTTTTAGCTGGTTTTTTTATTGTTTTATCGCGTGTAACGCATGGGCGTAAAACTAGTATACTTAAAAGTATAATAGTTTCCATTTGATTTTTTCCCACTGAAAAACACTTGCTAAATCAGGATATTTCATCTTGACCGTTGATTTAATATATTAACTTGGCCATTGATTTCTATTTTACTTTTTAATTTATTACCAATTTATAGATTCACTTTTTATCTTTTATTTCCTTTTTTATATTATCACTATATTTTTCAATTTTTAATTCTAATTACCGAATCAAATTTCATTTTATCCAAAAATATCTATCTTTCTTTATCCACATTTTTCTTTTTTCTTCTAATAGAATTCATTCTATTTAAATAAATGTTGATATTTTGTTCCTCTTTAAGAGCATTTGAAAGTATGATTTTGAGAATAGAAAAATAATCTCACATTGGTTATTTAGTGAAAAATTGAAGATATATGGCTATATTAAGCTACTTGGAGAAGGGTTATGCATAATAGAGTCTTAACTTATAAACCTTAAGCTTCCAAAAATTTCAAAATTTTAATGGAGCATCATTCAGAAAAAGTTTATTGTGAGCCGTATCCGTTTTTATCTCACACCATCAGATTGTTTTCTAGATTGATTTCAATATTCATAAATGTTTAGAAAAAGGGACTGGTCATTGAACTGGAAAAGCTAATAGCTTAAGGTCATCGGACTAGTTTTAAGTAAATAATTAAAATAAATTCATTTTTATCTAAAATAATAGCTCAAGGTCATTGGAGAATATATATATATATATATATTTTAAGATCGATTGAAAATGTAACTTTGGGTATAGAAAGGAAATCCCACATTGATTATTTAGTGAAAATAATAAAGCATATATGCTTATATTAAGCTATTTAAAGAACGACTATGTATAATAAGGCCTTAACTTATGGGCTTTGAGCTTCAATAAAGTTTAAATTTTAATGGACCAATAATGAAAAAAAAAAGTTTATTGTGAACCGGTAAACCATATCCGTCTTTATCTCACACAGTCAGATTATTTTCTAGATTGATTCCAGTATTCACAAATGTGCAGAACATTGGACCGGTCATCTAATTCAAAGTCATTAGACCGATTTTAATTAAATAATTAAAATAAATAAATTTTTACCTAAAAAAATGTGGAAAAAGAACATATGATTTTATTATTTTTTGATCTTTACCGTAGATCGGAAGAGCTGAAATTTTATTTCTTTTATAAGGGTAATTGAAAATATGATTTTAAGAATAGAAAGGGAATTCCACATTTGTTATTTAGTAAAAAAATTTGAAGATGTATGCCTATATTAAGCTACTTGGAGAAGAGTTATGTATAATAGGGTCTTAGCTTATGGACCCTGAGCTTTCAAAAATTTCAAAATTTAATAGACCACTATTGAAAAAAAGTTTATTATGAATCATATCCATGTTTATTTTATACCGTCTGATTGTTTTCCAGATTGACTCTAGTATTCGCAAATGTTCAAGAAACTGGACCAGTTATCGAACTGGAAAAGATAACGGTTCAAGATCATCGGACCAGATTTAATTAAATAATTAAAATAAATTAATTTTTACTTAAATAGTTTTTATCTTTACCATTTACAAAAAGGTTGAAATTTTATTATTTTTTAAATAGCCATTGAAAATAAGACTTTGAGTATAGAAAGGAAATCCCACAAGGTCGAAAAAGAATGTGGACAAACTTGTGCACATAAGTTGAAAGGCTAGGCCAAAAAAGAATGTGGACAAACTTGTACACATATAAGTTGAAAGGTTAGGAAACCAGCCGTGAGGATTTCCCTTAATTTACTTATATTTAGTACTTTTTTGATATTTCATTTTCTTCTATTGAGAAACTTCATGTTATATAATGGGTGACGAAGTCAAAATTTTAGGCGACCTGGATGACGGCTTGATCTCTTCACGAGTGTGGTAACCTGCAAAGAAGGCTTCAAAGGATGACCTTGAAACCCTACCGGCGTTGGAGTAAGTACTTGTGGGAGAGAACAAAGAAAAATATAAAAATTGACAATTAAGGGTCACTTACTTGGGAAACGTGCCAACTTTTATTTATAGAAAACTGAAGATAATATGACGAATTAGTACCTTAATGGGCCTGTAGTCGGACTCCCTTGTCGAGCCAATATAGGCCCATTAAGGAGACAGACGCCCGACTTTTGCTAGTCAAATTTTGCCCTTGTCATAGGCCCCCTTGCATGTGAAGTCTGAATAAGACTTGATATGCAAAAAAGAATTTAAAAGTTACGAGAATAACTCACAGTTTATAAGCTAAAATTCTAATGTGAAAGGGTAAAATATCGTGAGAATTTAATTCATCTCATGAGATTTTGGCAACTTTTGAATCTTGACATGACATTTCTAAAATATTCTTGCATAGAGTGACTTCTTCTTGGGAAGGTAAAAGGCTTGCGTATAAATAATTGACAAAGACAATGGCTTTAGAATTCTTGTCCCCTCTTCTTGAGACAAGATATAATAGTTAGACCCATTTTCATTTGTTTAGTATTTTGGGCGGCCTATTCTCATTTCCATGCATTCGGAACACCTTGGGCGACCTAAAGTTTTCATGCACGATTATAGGCGACCAGAATTGTGAGCTACCAAGCGACTTGCCTGCAATATTCTTAGGTGACTTCCATGGTTCCTTCAGTTTCTTAATCATCTTATAGCTTCTAAATTCCATGCAACCTCACGGTTTGTTTATATATGTATGTCATGCTTTGTCCAAATTTCAGGCAACAGCTCTCCTTCTCCTCTTGGGGCGATCTTACATCTAGATGACCTTGCTTTCTCCATTGGTTTCAAGGCGAGCTATTTTCACTTAGGCAATCTCTCGACTTTTGCCACCTTGGGCGACCTCCCCTCTAGGCGACGGCGTCGTGGTATCTCATTGGCTAGGTGACCGTCTTGCTTGGCTAGGTGTCTTCTCTACCTTTCCAAGACCTCACAGTTCCATTTAGGCAACCTCTTTTTCATCTAGGAGTATCAGGTAAGGCTTCTCTCATTCTTGACCATTGTGTTTTAAAATGGCTAGTAGAAGGAAACGAGCGGGTAACCTTAGGATAATTGATAACATACCTTACCCTTTAGAAGCTGATCCTAGGAGTTTTTACTCTGACCATGGGTCAAACCTTAGTGACTCCGTGGTTGAGTTGGAGAGTAGAGAGGAGGATAATGAAGTAGATGGTGGTGAGGGAGTTAGTAGCAAGGAAGGCAGCGATGACTCAGGCAACATGTTTCTAAATGAGAGAAGTATGATGAAAGAACGCCAAATTATAAAGTTAATGCATAAGTATGATTTATTTCCTCATTACACGTATACGGTACCTGGTCCAGATGACTTGGCCTATGAGTGTGAAGACGGTGAGGTGACTATTTATAAATCTCAGCTGGTTTTGGGTCTCCGATTTCCCTTGAACCGAAAGAAGTACCTCACCTCACTTACGAAGAAGTAGTTGGAGCTGGGCTCCAAACTATGATAGTTTGCTTTGTTTTATCTTTCTAAGAGCGGTCTGATAATCCGTTTTTTAGTGTTCGAACTAGTCATTAATGGTTGGATTTCATTAAGGCTTCGAAGCCCCTATACACAAACTAGACCATAGAGGTTGCCACCTTGAAAGGCGTATCAAAGGTGGGCAAGTGATGACTAATGGTTGGAGGCTGATATGTTATTGCTTCATTCTAACAAGGGCAATGGGTATTTCCCTCAGTGTTGAGATCATTAGGCTTTGTTTTGATCTCAAGCCTAACACTAGCAATAGGTGTTTCTTTTATATGTCGGGTTGTAAGAAATGGGGGTTACCCTAGATTCTCTTTTCTTGAACCGGCTAGAGAGAGGATTTTTTCTACATTAAGCTAGTCGATGGTGGCTTTCCCTTTCCCACTAGATGGGCCGCCATAGATGTAAGGCAGTTCAATAAACTTAGGTCGATCGATGTGGACTTGGCCGCTGAAGCTATGAGAATTTGTGACTACTGGCTCCTTTACGAGGTTGTTCATGACCTTATCACTACTCCCATCATGAAGATGGCTGGTATTGGAGTGGAGGGTAGGTCGAGCTATTTGTTTTGGCTTGTTTACATCTTTTTCTTTTCACACCTAACTTTTTGCGTTTACCTGTTGCAGAAATGTCGAATATTCTCAACAAGGCCTTGATGAAGTTTGCCCAGGCCCGTGTACAGACTTCTAGGAAGGAGCTATTTGAAGCTGGGATACAGTATAGAGATAATCCTAAGCGGGCGCACGATGAAGGTCCATCCCGTCCCCAATTGAAGGGCATGGAAAAGGTTACAAAAGAAGACACTCTAAGGCCGCCGCGCTCAGGTAAGTCGCAATCTCGTGGCCAAGGCTCTTCCAGCAGACCTCTCACAGCTCGCGGCTCGCCCAATACTCCTACCCCTAGCCGGGGATCCTCTAGCCAATCAGCTTGAGCTACTAGGGCTCAGGATGTGGAGAAATTTAAGAAGGGGTTGGTTAGCGACCTTGTTGCCAAGATTGAAAAAGATCATAATCTAAATAGTGGAATTGAGGTGTTCCTCCACGACATGGCTAAGGTTTGTTCCTTATCTTATTGGCTTGTTGACTTGACATTCCTTCACCTTATGATGACCTTCTTTTTGTAGCCTGCTAGCATTGGTTTGGTAGTCATGCAGAATGCTTTGACATACGCATCTATAGCGGCATAGCAGCAGCATAGGATTCAATATCATTGCAAAAAGGTGGAAAGTCTCGAAGCAGACAAGGCAAAGCTATTGGAGCAACTTCAAGCCCTTGAGGTAGAGCATAAGAGGAGTTTGGATGACATTGAGGATTTTCGCATACAAGTCGAGAGACTAAATGAAGAGAAGGCAAGTGAGGCTGCCAGGGCCGTGGAACAATATAAGCATAGTGATGCTTTTGACCTTCTGAAGGGTGAGTATGCTTATAACATGTATAGTCGGTGTGTGATGGAGTGCAGGGCATGGTGTCTTCAGCATGCACCTGACCTTAACACTGAGCTTCTCTCTACTTTCCCGCAAGGGGCGGTTGGGCTTGATCTGAGGCCTTTTGGTGGCCCTCCTCCTAAAGAGAATGCCAATCAGGATGTCAATATGTATGAGATATTTGGAGAAAATGAAGAGGGAGATCAAGACGAGGCAGACCGTCATGACTAAGTGCCTGTGCTGACTTGCCCTGTGTTTTGTCTGGGGTATGCCCCGGTGAAGAGATGTTCTTACTATCTTGAGTTATGTAATGACTTCTAACAACTTTCTTCGGTTTTATATGCCCTTTTAACTCTAGTTTGTTCTTCATAGTATGACGCTTTACTATTGTGTTGCCTCTATATTTGATATTCAATTCAACTTAAGCTCTTGAAAGTGACATTGAGTGATTATGTTGGCCCTTCTTGGAGGTCGCCTATAAGGGTTGCCTTTTTGGCATAACCTTTGAGGTCTCCATTTTGTGGCGACCTTCTTAGGGGTCGTCCTCATTGAGGTCACCCATGGAGGCGACCTCGTTGGAGGTTACCCGAGGTGGTGACCTCATGAGGATCGCCTTTGGGGGCGACCTTCTTGTGTCGCCTGAGGAGTTCGCCTCTCATTTGGGCGACCTCATGAGGATCTCCTCTTTGGGCGACCACCTTATATCGCCTGAGGGGAGGTCACCTCTTTTATGGCAACCTTCCGTGGAGATTGCCCTTTCTTGGGGATCAACTTTTGTAGTTAGATGCCTTGGTCACTCTTGTGTGACGTCAGGGTTGATTCAAGTTTCTAACATTAAGATCTTGCTCTTTGAAGTCCGAATTTTTATCTTCCTCTTTGAGATCTTGCTCCTTACTTATTTAGGACTCGTACTTGTTAAAGGTGATGCGTATCTGACTTTTGATGTCAGGCTCCCTACTTGTATTCAATAGGCGTGTTAGTTAAATATTACTTGTATTCACCTTGTGATGCTGCGCTCCTTACTTGTATTTAGGAGACGTGTTAATTAAGGATTGCTTGTATTCATAATTTGATGCCGCGCTCCCTACTTGTATTCAGGAGGCGTGTTAATTAAGGATTACTTGTATTCATCTTTTGGTGCCACGCTCCCTATTTGTATTCAGGAGGCATGTTAATGAAGGATGACTTGTATTCATCCTTTAAAGTCGTGCTCCCTATTTGTAGTCCGGAGGCGTGCTGATTGTTGAGATGAACTAAAACATAGTTGTGAGAACTTTGAATTACTTTTAATGAATCAAAAGGAAACAAAAGAGGCAGGCCTCGTTGAAACCTCACCTGGTAAAACCTGCTGGGAATAAGAAAACCCTAGTTAAGGAAAAAGAGTACCTTCCCCATTTATTGCAAGATTACAAGGAAAGCATGTTCACTTGAAGTATGTTTTCAAGTTGAAGGCATTCCACAGTCAGGGGAGCGGCTTTTGAGTTATGTCTTTTAGACTGTAAGATCCATGCTGTATTTTTCTGATGACCTCGTACGGACCTTCCCAATTGGGTCCTAACTTTCCTGCATCATGTCCTACTGCTTCGACTCTTCTCAAGACAAGGTCTCCCATACAAAATTCTTTTGATTTCAGTTTTTGATTGTAGTACTTTGCCAAAATCTGCTGATAATTTGCCATTTTCAAAGACGCTTCTTCTCTAACTTCTTCTATCAAGTAGAGCATTTCCCTTACTCCAATTTCATCACCTATGCCCATACAGTGGTTTAGGATAGAGACTTCTACTGGTACGATTGCTTCCATTCCGAAGACCAGCATGAACGGCATTTCTCCCAACGACATTTTGAATGACGTCCACAAGTCCACAATATAGCTAGAAAATATTCTGGCCAATCTCTCAGGTCATGCAGGATCAGATGGTTGGCAAGTTCTCTAGGCCATTGCTTTGTGGTGTGCAACAGAAGTAGGTGATGCTCAATTTTCCACTTAGTACAGAAATTCTTGAATGATTGACATTCAAATTGCCTTCCACTGTCTGTTACTAAGACTTTGGGTAAGCCGAAGTGACGCACCACTGATTTCTAAATGAACTCTTTGACTTTCTGGGAAGTGATCTTGGCCAAGGGTTTTACCTCTATCCATTTGGTAAAGTATTCCACGGCTACTACAAGGAACTGAACTTGGCCCTTTCCTTTTGGAAATGGGCCTAATATGTCGACTAGCCACTGCTCAAAGGGTGTCCCGCTTTCGATAGGGCTCATTTCTCCTAAAGGTTGCAATAGCTTCTTCCCAAATAACTGACACTTTTCACACGTTCTAACATATATTATTGCATCTCTTTTCATGGTAGGCCAGTAATATCCATACCTGACTAGATTTGCTGCCAATGATCTTCCTTCTTGATGTCCCCCACAAGCCCTCTCATAGACTTCTGCTAGGGCGAGATTTGCCTCATCAGCTGAGAGGCAATGTAGGTATGGCAGGGTGTGACCTCTTTTGAAGAGTATTCCTTGAATTACTGAATCAGGAGATCTTTTTGACTTCACAGCCTTTAAACTTTCTTTGAAGATCCGCTATTGATAGCCTGTAAGAGGTCATAGTGTCGTCCTTAGTCTCATAGCTTCCCTCAACTTGTCCAACTACCAACTGTGAATCACTGAACACTCTGATCTATTCAATCCCCAACTGTAACACTGTCTGAAGTCCTACAATGGCGGCCTCATACTATGCCTAATTGTTTGTGGCTTTGAATCCAAATCTGATGATGCACTAGAGTTCAAAAGTTCCATCTTCTCTTTGTAAGATTATCCTGGATCTTGATCCTGGAGTATTTGAAGCACCGTTAACATACAAGTCCCAATAACTCGCTGGTGATTCTTGGCCTTCTGGACTTAAGTCAGGTCGCAGACTCAATTTGGCAACAAAGTTAGCTAGGGCTTATGCCTTGGTAGTAGACCTGGCCTTGAATTCATTGTTGAATTCACTCAACTCTATCGCCAATTTCAACAGTCTGCCAGCTACGTCCGGTTTCTGCAAGATTTGCTTCAAAGGTTGATTAGTTAGAACATATATGGTGTGAGCTTGAAAGTAAGGTCGCAACTTCTTGGAGGCGGTTACAAGGGATAATGCCATTTGTTCTGCTAGAAAGTATCGTTGTTCAGCAGGTAACATGATCTTGTTGATATAGTAAATGGGTTTCTGTTCCTGGTTTTCCTCCTTCACAAGTACGACACTGACATCGTGTTCTGATACGATGAGATACAACTATAGGATATCACCTGGTTTGGGTTGAGTTAGCACTGGGGGTTGACAGAGATACTATTGAGCGACCTGAAGGCTGTTTCGCACTCTTCTGTCCACTTGAAATCATGGCACCTTCTGAGTAACCTGAAGAAGTGGAAGCATTTATTTGCAGATCGAGACATAAATCAGTTGAGTACTACCACACGACCTGTGAACCTCTGTACATCACGAGGAGATGAGGGGAATGGCATTTCAATCAGGGCTGCAATCTTGTCAGGGTTGGCCTCAATCCCTCTATTGGTGATCATGAAGCCCAAGAACTTTCCCAACTCAACTTCAAATATGCATTTGAGGGGGGTTCAACTTGATGCAGTGTGATCTTAGAATTGTAAAAATTTTTATCAAGTTTTTTGCAAGACCTATTTTTTGCTTGCTTTTGATGATCATGTCATCTACATATGCCTCTATAGTCTTCCCTATGTCTTTGGAGAATACATGATTCACTAATCTTTGGTAGGTGGCTCCTACGTTCTTAAGGCCGAATGGCATAACATTGTAACAGTAAATTCCTTCATTAGCCATGAATGAGGTTTTCTGCTGATCTTCAGGTGCCATCCTGATCTAATGATATCCAGAGAAGGCATCTAGAAAACTATAAAGAGAAAGCCTGAGGTGGAATCAACTAACCTGTCCATTCTGGGAAGAGGATAGCTGTCTTTGGGGCATGCCTGTGTAGATCTGTGAAGTCTATGCACATTCTCTAGTTTTTTGTTTGGCTTTGGTACTAACACAATATTGGAAAGTCATTATGGATATTGGACCTCTCTAATGAATTTGGCCTGCACCAACTTATCGATCTCCTTTTCAATAGCTTCTCTTATCTCAGGGGCAAATTGTCTCCATCTCTATTTGACAGGTTTCTTTCCAGGGAGAACATTCAATCGATGAGTTACAACAGGCGGGTCTATGCTTGACATTACACTAACCGACCATGCATGGCATTACACTAACCGACCATGCAAAGACGTCGACATTTTCCAACAAGCATTGACATATCTCTTTTCTAACATTAGGAGGAGAATTTTTTCCAAGCTGGAAGGCCTTCTCTGGGGCGACCTAAATGAGGTCGAGCTCTTCTGTTGGCGCCATTCTTACTTCTGGCCCTGTTCCCAGATTCAGCATGTTTGGTTGGCTCTTCACACTGTTCACATAACAACTGCGTGCTACTAACTGATCTCCCTTAACTGTGACGATTCCTGACTCCGTAGGGAATTTCATGGCAAGATAATAATTGGAGACCACGGCTTGTCTACTGTTCAAGAATGGGCGACGTAATATCCCGTTATAGGACACAGGTGTGTCAACTACCTGAAAAACTGCTAGGTGGGTTGCTTGTGTGTTTCTAGTCCCCAAAGTTATAGGGAGTTCTATGAATCTCAATGGTCGTACGATTCCTCCTCCAAACCCTTGTAGTGGCGTATTGATTCTTTGAAGACGATCTAGAGGCAAATTCATTTTTCTGTAAGCTTCCATCATCAAGACATTAGCTGTGCTACCGTTATCAATCAAAGTTAGCCCCACATTGAAGTTGGCAATAATGGTTGT
Organism: Nyctanthes arbor-tristis; assembly: GCA_963692815.1. Taxonomy (NCBI): domain Eukaryota; kingdom Viridiplantae; phylum Streptophyta; class Magnoliopsida; order Lamiales; family Oleaceae; genus Nyctanthes; species Nyctanthes arbor-tristis. The sequence continues at coordinate 25,624 of CAVNYN010223132.1, read as the reverse complement.
GATGACGACGGCGTCGTCGTGTGGGGTGGATATCCCGATCAAATCATTGTCATCAAACACTATACTCAGTCTGTGTCTGGCTTCTTGTAGGCATCCAATTTTAGCAGTAACCTGATCAAGAGTTCGAGCATAATTCTTCCTTCTAGTACAAGAATCTCCTCCTGAGGCTATCCCTCCGGATATTACAATAATAGTGCCAGCTGTACTGGTGTTGGTGGAGGATGTGGAGTGCGATCGTTTCGCAGCTCTTCCCTCTCTTGCTTAACTCTGACGTGCATTCTTTCATCTTTGACGAATTTGCGGAGATGCCTTCTTTTTATTTGGTTTTTCAATTCTTCTTTCTAGTGCCTGCACTCCTCCGTCGTGTGACCTTGGCTACGATGGAAATCACAAAATTTGCCTTTACTAGTAGGTGTAACCTTAGCTTTGATGGGTCTTGGCCATCGAAGGTCGTACTTGTCCTTGATTTCCATTAATATTCTAGACCGCGATGCATTGAGTGGAGTGTAGATATCTGAACTAGAACTTTTTCCCCCTTTTTGAGAGCTGCCTTCTTTCTGAGTCTCATTGCGAGGTTGCTTATTATCTGACTTTCCCGAGTTTTCCGAGGGTCTTTTCTCATTTTGATGTCCCTATTCTACGCGACCTTGAGGGTACATGGTTTCTTCCATGTTGATGTATTTTTCTCCCTGCTTGAAGAGGTCATTGACTGTAACCGGAGGATTCTTGGAGAGGGACTTTTTAAACTTCTCACATTTGACTGCTTGTGTTAGGGCAGATACAACAGTGGTAATGTAGAGGTCGGGTATCTGGAGGCATTTAGCATTAAAGCGACTCATAAACTCTCTAAGTGTTTCATTAGATCTCTGTTTCATTTGCATGAGAGAAGCTGTTGTTTTTCTGATCCTTTTGCTACTGGCAAAGAATGTGAGAAACCACTCTGTTAGCTCATCAAAACAGTTGATCGACCCCTCTAGTAGGGTTGCGTACCAATCACGTGCTGTAGCAGTGAGAGTTTGAGGGAAGACCTTGCATAATATCTAATCAGGAGCATTTTGCATATCCATGATGTCCGTGTACGAATTGAGATGGTTATTTGGGTCTGTAGTGCCATCATACTCTTTCATACAGGGGTACTTGAAATTTTCAGGTAGACGGAAGGTCTTGACTTCTTCGGTGAAGGGAGATTTACGGCTGCAAGCAGGTCATGCCTGAGCATTCTGTTTCTGTCCCTTAGCTATACCTTGCTGAATCAGACGGGTTATCTCCTCCGCCGTTAGAGTGACAGTAACTAGTTCCGTTGTTTGATTAGCCTCATTCCCAGGGGTATTGGTTGTGGCGGGAGGAGGTTGTATTCCTGGTGTCGGCATGGAGGCTGCCATGGGAGTCGATCTCTGCAATAGATGGTGTAGCTCGTCCACTTGACGTTGTAGAAAAGCTATAGTGATATTGGGATCAGCTGCTGGGGGGAGTGCTTTGACCTGCCGGGTCTGTAGTTGGGGCGACTTGAGGATCATGGGCGACCTCATCTCTTGAGGGGGCAATGTCATTATGTTGGGGTTCTTGGCTCGTAGATCCAGGTCTTGGGAGTTGATTATTGGTTTGAGATCGGAAGAGCACACGTCTGTTTGTCAGTTCCCACAGACAGCGCCAATGACGAAGTCAAAATTTCAGGCGACCTGGATGACAGCTTGATCTCTTCATGAGCGCAGTAACCTACAAAGAAGGCCTCAAGGGATGACCTTGAAGCCCCTCCAGTGTGGGAATAAGTATTTGTGGGAGAGAATAAAGAAAAATATAAAAACTAAAAATTAAAGGTCACTTACTTGGGAAACGTGCTAACTTTTATTTATAGAAAACTAAAGATAATATGACGAAGTAGTACCTTAATGGGCCTATAGAAAACGTCCGACTTTTGCTAGTCAAATTTTGCCCTTGTCAATGGGGACATATTTGGCGCTATTGAAATAGTTCAGACTTCACGGGCAGATTATTAGCATCGCGTGAATCGATCATGGACAATTTAAGAGATGATGAAAAATGCAAATTGTCATTCCCAATTAGAGATTGTATTTCAGGAATCTCTTTTGACAATTTAAAAACTCTCTATCAATGGAATAGAAATTAGAGACAGTTTTATATTGCCCATGCATGGATGTAATTATGCATGCGTCTAACACATGACATACATCTAAGCTAGAAGTTTGAAGTGCTTGTCATTTAAATTTTCGACACATATATACACGCATAACATGTGTGTAGATAAAATAAAATTCTCAATAGATAATTATTGGATGCGCTTTTTCTCAATGCATCTCCAATAGTCCGACATTTGTGTAGTAAAGTGTAGAGAAATGAAGGTCATGTAATTATTTTAGAAGGATATAAAATCTCAACATAAATTTATATTAAACTTACTTTTTTATTCGAGCCCATTTGTAGCTGCATGATTCACTGATTTTAATTTCTCTTAGAGAATGTTTGTGATAACTAAAATTATAACTGAGGGCTGTCAGTTTGTGCTATTTAGGGTCCAAAAAAATGATATGAAATGTTGACAATTTATCACAGTGAAAATAACATTTTATTTCAAGAAATGAGTATTATTTAATATTGCCAAATTCAAAATCTATCAATTTACTGCAGTCATACATGTAATGCCAAAAAATTAAAAATAATTTGGTGGAACCTCCCTTTTCTCCAAAAAAAAAAAAAGAAAAAAAAAGAAAAAAAAACGGTGGAACCTCACAACAGTCATTTTTATTATTAAATATATACAATTAATTAGAAAGATAAGAATAGTACAAATATAGTAAGTTTAGATTTTTAGAATAATGCAATTGTCAATAGAAAATTAAGAAGTTGCACGATGAATATGTTTATTTTGGATAACCGAAAAGTTGATTGTTGTTATCAAAGTTGTCATCAAGCAGCTATTAACAAATTCAATATCAAACAATATTAAATAAAATCCAAATTTGGATCATTCAAGCTAAATCACCCAAAATGCTAAGAACTCAGATTTGTTTGATAGCAAAGTATATAGTTTATCATTAATTTATGGGTAATTTACAGCTAGCATCCCCAACCATTCCACTTATTGAGATTACGTCTCCAATCTTTAATTTTCTTCCTGGGGGTCCTCAACTTTTTAAAATCATTACACATAAGGTCCCTTGGACGGAAACCGTTAATTCTTCTGTTAATTTTAGGGGTATTTTAGTAAAATACACAAAAAAATTAATTATTTTAATATTTTAAAAATTTTTAAGAAAAAGGGGGACGCCCCCTCGCCAAGGCTGCTAGAAATGGCAGCACCTTTGGCTGCCATTTCCGGCAACCATTGAACCTCAATGGTTGCCGGAAATGGCAGCCAAAGGTGCTGCCATTTCCGACAGCAACGGGAGGAGACTCCCCTCCTTTTGGCGGGGAGTCTCCCCCATTTTTGACCAGAAATGATAGCCAAGATGGCTACCATTTCCTGTAACACAGGGGGAGACTCTCCTCCCTTTTGGCAGCACCTTTGGTTACCATTTTCAGCAGCCATTGAGGTTCAATGGCTGCTGGAAATGGTAGCCAAATGTATTGCCATTTCCGGCAGCCTTGGTGGGTCTCTCCTCCTTTTTTTAAAAAAATTTTAAAATATTAAAATAATTAATTTTTTGTGTCTTTTACAAAATATCCCCATAATTAACAAAGAATTAACAGTTTCCGTCTGAGGGACTTTAGGTGTAATGATTTTGAAAGGTTGAGGACCCCCGGGATGAAAATTAAAGGTTGGGGACGTAATCTCAACAAAGTGAAAAGTTGTAGATGCTAGCTATAAATTACCCTTAATATATAGATTCTTACCACTAGTTTATGTAGCATCATTGTATGTATACGCCAACGGTTGTACACTTGTTTGTTGAATTGAATTTCGGTTTTTCTCCAACTCCTTGTAATGATCACTTGGATACTTTTTGAATTAAAATTTTAGATGACTGATTTGACAAACCCCCTTTATTATGAATAAAAAATTCATTGCAATATCTAAATTCCAGACCTATCTACCATTAATTAATGATGCAAATCTATCAAAAGTACAACTATTTGGCACGATAAACATGAAGTACAACTAGAAGAGCACTTTTAAGAGATAATTATTGGAAAGTTATTAACATAATCAGCCTTTCATGATTTGGGGTCACGTCACAGTTTGTCTGTAATTATAAGGGTCCCATAGGTCCAAATCTTCACTAATCGCTCATATGTCCTAATTGAGGCTTATTAATCATTAATGTTATTAGGAGTTGAATGTTAAGTTTACAATTTTATCCATCTATCAAGGTTTTATGCATCTCAAAAGAATTGAAAAAAATAAAAAAAGAAGTCAAAATAAAATTTCAAACTTTTTCCGGACGATTCTCCTCCTTTTCTAGAACTAATATGCTATGCTAGCGCCCCTGGTGAATTTGAACTGCCAAAGAAGCCATTTACCCATGAATGAGCTTAGCTTAGAAAAGGTTGTATGATACACTTCAATTTTAAATAAAGGTGAATCGGGTTTCTTATGACCTTATTATCCATGTAACGACTTCAGCAACTATTAAATTAAATGTCACAATAATAACTTTTTAATACAATTACAATATGCATAATAATAGTACAAGTACGCATAGATATTCTACTGAAATACAGAGTAAATAAACTAATGATATAGCAAATTTAATCAACAATTCAATCCTGGGGGCTACAAATTACAATAAATGTAGACAAGTCCTCATAACGGGGGATCAAACTTGAAACCTTTGAGTCCCATGACTTTAGCCTTACCCCTTTAACCAAATAGGGTAAGGCCTCATTTTCTAATTTGTGAAAGGCAAGTATTTCCACTCTAGTTCTTTCCTTTCCTCACAATTTGGAAGCGGAGATTCTTTGTTTAGAAAAAGCTTTCTTTGGGGGAGGGGGAAGAACTCATTGTTGGTGGCTCTTGTTGAAGGGTGGGCAATGGGGATTCAATTGATGTTTTTACTGACCCATGGTTACCGAGACCCCTTAATTTCAAACCCATTACACCACCCAATCCACGATTTGTAAAAGTCTCTAACTTGATGACTGCTTTTCGTGATTGGGATTGTAACATAATTTGTGAATTTTTCTTGGCTCCAGATAGAGATTTAATCTTGTCACTTCTTATTGGTAATTGGCATGTTCCTACTAAATTAATTTGGCACTAAGAAACCAACGGGAAATACTCAGTACAAAGTGGGTATAAATGCCTGATGATGAACCATAAAGTGAAGAATTGTTGTTCGAACAGCCCCCAAATTGGTGGAATCGACTTTGAAATGCAAACCTTCCACCTAAAACCAAAATCATTTGGTGGAGAGCTTTTTTTGAGGCATTGCCATCTTCACTTAACTTGGTGACAGGGGATTAATGTGCCAGCTTCATGTAATTTCTGTGGTGAACTTGACTCAGTGAAGCATACTCTTTTTCTTTGCCCTTTTGCTCACAACACTTGGAAGGAAATGGGTCTCTGGAATTTTATTAAAATAAAATGCATCTTCACAGAGACTGCTTGAAAGACAATATTTTTGAAATTACTTCAGGAGTTGCTTCTTCACTTAACAGCATGGTATGTATAGTGTGGTTTGTGTGGCATGAAAGAAATAAAGCGTAATGGTTGCAGTTGACGTGAACCAAAATTACTTGCTGCCGCTATGCATGATTTTATTCACTAGTTTGCGAAAGGTTCCATCCTTGTGCTTGGTTTTTGAAAGGTTCGAGTAACTTGGTGGTTGGCACCCCCTTCTGGTATGTTTAAACTCAATGTTGATGCTGTGGTTACGGAGACAGAAGGTCAGTTTGCTATTGGGGCTGTGATACGTGATGACCATTTAGTGGTTTACGGTGTTTTTGCTGCATGGAAGTCGAGTAATTTGCCAGTGGAAGCTGTTGAAACTTTGGCTCTACATAAAGGACTAAATTTGTTGTTGAGCATAATTTGAAGATCCATGAGGTCGAGATGGATGGCTTACGAGTCATCCAAAACTTGGGAGCAAACTTGGAACACCATCCGAATACATCTATTCTCAACGAGGTTAAATCGCTCTTGGCATTTCTTGGCATATGGACCTTGCAAATTTATTTGTCGCGAGGCAAATAGAGTTGCTCACGCCATTTCCAAACATTCTCTTAGTTTGATTTTTGTTCTAATTGGATTGACGAAGTTCCTCTATTCCTTTATTCGGCTATCGCCATGACTTGAATGAATGAAATTCTTTCACTCTCCACCAAAAAAAAAAAAAAAAGAAGAAAAAAGAAGTCTTGAAGAAAGTAGTTATCAGAATGTGTTTGGAGATTACCTATAAAAATCTTCGTAGGTAGGAAATTATTTAAAGTAACTTTATTATTTTACCAAACATTCAAAAGGCATTATAGGACGACAGAAATGCAATTACTGATGTAGACAAAAACTTGTAGCTTTTATTATTTTTACTATTATGGGCTTGCGACGCACAACCCCTTTTATAGATTTGATTTGATTTGATCTGTTTAAATATATATAATACATGAGTGTGACATGTTTTTATAAAAAAATCTCTTATGCAAAAGTTATATATTTACGTTAATGGTGACATTTTTATGTGAATTTTCAATTAAATGTGGTTTTTTTAATTTTTGTATGTAACTTTTTAAGTAAATGTGACTCGACTCTTAAACAAAATGTGAACTTTTTAATTTCATTAAATGTGGTTTTTTTTTTTAATTTTCATATACAACTTTTTAATTAAATGTGATTTTTTTATTTTCTGTATGTGACTTTTCATAAAAAATTCATATACTGAAAATTTTTATTATTAATTTTTAGCAAAAAGTTATATAGAGAAATTGTTCATGTATCAGTATATCACACTAGTAAGCATATATTTATATTAAAAAACAAGTTACATGTATAAAAGTTGCATTTGTGTTACTTTTTTATTCAAAAAGTCACTTTATAGAAATTTTATGACTATATATGTAACATTTATCTCTACGTTTTCATAAAACGGTCACATCTAAATATATTTCTTATTTTTAACTTAAAAGTCATGTATAGAAATTTTGTCACATCTAAATATATTTCTTATTGTTTAAATAGATTGCTTGCTACATTTTCTTGTTAATATTCGAATACTATATATACATACACACATAAAGGCATAACAGTTTCATTTTTACCATTTCCCGCCCATTTTTACTTGCGAAATCGGGTTAAGTCGCTTGCCAAATCGGACATATCATCAAATCAGAAAAGCTGAATGTTCAATCATTGGATCGATATTAATTAAATAATTGAAAAAAAAATTAATTTTTACCTAAAATAGTGTAGATAAAGAACATTAGATTTTATAATTTTTTTTATCTTTACCGTTTAAAAAAATTGAAATGTTATTCCTTTTCTAAGAGCCATTGTAAACTGAAATTTCCTTTTTTAAGGAAATCCCACATTGATTATTTAATAAAAAGAATTGAGTAAAAAGAATTGAGGATGTATACATATATTAAACTATTTAGAGATGCGTTATTCATAAAGATGTGTTATTCATAATAAGGCCTTAACTTATTAGGCTTAAGTTTCTAAAAATTTTAAAATTTTAATAGATCATCATTTAAAAAAAAAGTTTATTGTAAATCGGTGAACTGCATTTATGTTTATCTCACACCATCAGTTTTTCCGGATTGGTTCCAGTATCTACAAATGTTTAGAACACTAGATTGGTTATCGAACTGGAAAAGCTAATGGTATAAGGTTATTGGACCGATTTTAATTAAATAGTTAAAATAAATTAATTTTTACCTAAAATAATATAGAAAAAGAATATTCAATTTTATAATTTTTATTCTTTTTTTAAGATCCATTGAAAATGCGACTTTCAGTATAGAAAGGAATCACACATTGGTTATTTAATGAAAAAATTGAAAATGTATACCTATATTAAGCTACTTGGGAGAAGGATTACTCACAATAAGACCTCAGTCTATAGGCCTTGATATTCCAAAAAGTTAAAAATTTTAGTAGATCATTATTTAAAAAAGGTTTATTGTGAACCGATAAACCGTATCGGTGTTTATCTTATACCGTCAAATTGTATGCCGGACTGGTTTCAATATTCGCAAACATTACAAAAATCAGACTGGTCATCAAACTGGAAAAGCTAACGGTTCAAGGTTCAAAATGTCGAATCAGATCGAAGCAAACTCGAACCGATTTTAATTTAAAACTTAAAAATAAATGGTAAATTTCATAAAATTATCAAATAATTAACAAATCTCAATAAAAGTAAAATCAAATGACTTTTGGGCATCATTATAACTAAATTACAACATGGATTTATCACTAAAAAATATTGAGATTTTATTCCTTTTTTAAGAGCCAATGAAAATGTGACTTTTGGCGTAAAAAGAGAATCTCATATTGGTTATCTAGTAAAAAGAGTTGAGGATGTATGCCTATATTAAACTACTTAAAGTAGAGTTCTTCATAATAGGTCCTTAGTTTATGGGTCTTAAGCTTTCAAAAAGTTTAAAATTTTAATTAATCATTATTGAAGAAAGTTTCTTATGAACTAGTAAATCGTATCGCTACTGCAGAATAGCACAACAAGTATCGATTGTGTTGATGAATATATGTCAGGTTTGAAAGCGATGCCTTTGACAGCGACAAACATAGTAATAGCATACACATTAGTTGTTGTCCACTTTAGGCGTCGACTCCTCCTTTACATCCGACTCCTCCTCAGATCTGCCAGCCAATGTCTAACCCACTGGGATTCAAAATTGAAATTCAAATTCAGTGGAAAGAATACAAGATTTCCAATTTCAAAAGCCAACTAAAACGCTACCGGAAAAAATACAAGAAGAAAAATAATCGTAATCTAGAAAATGATGAAGTCTAGGATGGCTCCATTTTTGTCCTGCAAATTGGCCCTCCAAACTACAGCCAAAGCTCCTCAAATTCAAGTGGCAGCAAAGATGGCACTAATGTTTTAACTTCAACAAACACCCAATATTGGATTCCAATACCTGTACAAATTCCCTCTATTGAAAATCCATAACAAAAAAAGTAATTTGCCCACCATAACAACTTCGTCCCCTCTCCCCACCATCCATCGCCTACAAAAAAAGCACGAGTATAAGATGCATTGTTGACACTCGCCATTTTTTGTACTCCACTATCGGCCTGTATTTGCTTAACAATGAAGAATACAACTTGCCGACCCAATTTCTCTACACCAAGCCCTCAACAATTAGTATTATCCTGCAAAAAGCTTTTAGATTGAAGCAAATGACGAATACAAGATAGATACAAGAGAGGATTACAATGGTGGATGATGCACACAGATAAAGAGAGAGAGGGGTTCAGAGGCCGCAAACCAAGATCTGTTCGTAAGATAGGAACCGACGTGTATTATTATTATATTATTATTATATATAAGTAATATATGTATTCACGTCGGTTCCTCTTAGGAATCGACGTGTATTATAAAGCATAGGCGTCCGTTTCGAGTTGGCAACCGATGCCTATAGTTTTTTTACATTATGCACATTAGGAACCAATATGTATACTAATACAATTAATTTCAAAATTACCATCGCAATGTATTTACACGTCATTTTTTCCACGAACCAATGTGTATTGCCATTTTTTGTCAAATTCTATAGTAGTGTCGTGTTGATCTCGCATCGTCGAAATACTTTCCAGATTGATTTCAGTACTCGCCAATGTTTAGAAAACCAAACCAGTCATTTAACCATAAAAGCTAATAGTTCAAGGTTTAAAAGGTCGAATTGGGTCAAGTTGAGGTCGAACCGGTTTTACTTAAAAACTTAAAAAAATAAATGCTAAAATTTATGAAATTGTCAAATAATTAGCAAAATTCAATAAAAATGCAACTAAGTGACTTTTGGGCAATATAATTGAATTCCCATATTGATTTGTCATTAAAAAAGGAAAATTTATTCATTTTTTAAGGGCCATCGAAAACGTGACTTTGAGCATAGTAAGAAAGTCTCACATTGGTTATTTAGGGAAAATTAATTGAGGATGTATGCATATATTAAACTATATAGAGAAGGGTTTATGTATAATAAAGTCTCAGCTTATGGACCTTGAGCTTTCAAAATTTTCAAAATTTTAATTGATTATTATTGAAAAAAAGTTTATTGTGAACCAGTGAATTGTATCTGTGTTTATCTCACACTGCTGTATTGCTTTCTAGATTGGTTTCAGTATTTACGAATGTTATAAAAAAAACCAGTCATTGAACCAGAAAAGCTAACAGTTCAAATTTGAAAAGATCAGATCGAATATAACCAGTTTTAATTAAAAACTTAATAAATAAATGCTAAAGTTATCAAATTGTAAAATAATTCACAAAACTCCATAATAAAAGTGCAATTAAGTGACTTTTGGACATTATTATTGAATTCCCATATAGATTTGTCAATAAAAAGGTTGAGATTTTATTCTCTTTTTAAGGGCCATTGAAAATGTAATTTTGGGCATAGAAACAAAATCCTATATTAGTTATTAATTTAGTGAAAACTTCGAGGGCATATGCCTATATTAAGTTACTTGAAGAAGAGTTATACATAATATGACCTTAGTTTACGGGCTTGAGCTTCCAAAAAATTTAAAATTTTAATGAATTATTATTGAAAAAAAGTTTATTGTATACTAATAAACCGTAACCCTATTTATCTCACACCATCAGATTGGTTTTTGGATTGGTTCCAGTATTTATAAATGTTCAAATAGCTGGACCAGCCATCAAATTAGAAAAAGTTTGTATTCACCAGGTCGCAGATAGTCAACACGAGTCGAAAGTCAATAGAGGTCAACGGTCAATGGGTCTTGAGAGTAGGCCCTGAGCGCCTCACCTAACCCAGCGACCTGTCCACCCATCAACCGCCTTATATAGCGACTCAGTCCAGTGACCTCAAGGGCAGCCTTACTTTGTCCCTCCCATGGCCTAGGATATATAGGCACCTCGCCAGCGAGCTGACATGTGCCTCAGCCAAAAGTCGCGATCCAACCAACGTTTATGGGCACGCTAACTTTGCAAATGCTTGGGAGCCCACATGAAGAACCTGATCCCTGACAGTTGATGGGACCCCATATCAAGTACAATATGGCAATTGCTTGTACCATACGTGGCTCAGACAACCGATAGTCAAAAAAGGAAGTCTATTCTCAGTCGATTAGACCTTTGTGTCATGCACGTGGGGCCACAATAAATGTTTGTAATCATCACTCCCAAGAAAAAGACAATTGTACACTATATATAGAAGTAAACAGAAATGAGGAAGGGTTGGACACCCAAACTCGCATTCTTCTTGTCTTCTAAACTTTGTATTAACCCATCTATCATAGGGATTCTTGACTTTTTCTTCATTTGCTGCTCATATCGATTATTACGCAAATCTCCCATAAAAATAAATCTTGTTTGTTGAGTCGAAAGCAAAATTTGGCATCAACAAATTGGCGCCGTCTGTGGGAAACTTACAGAAAGCTGCGTAAAGCAGACTTTTCATGAAACCTAACCTCCGGTAAAAGAAAATGATTAGAAGACACTTTGAGAGTCATGAGACAAGAATTAGTGATGTTGAACCGCTTCTCGGCTCCCGTGTAGACCAGGGCATAGCCAATGCCGGCTCCTCACAGCCGGCGTCGGTGACAGAAACTCCCTGGCAAAATGATGGGGCCCTTTCCAAAAAAGTGCGGCGGTTACAGCAGCACATTCTATCAATTCCTTAGGGAAGCGTATCAAGGAAGGCTCAAGCCACGGCTCAATGCAAGAGTCCAGCTGGCAGGTCCCCAATGCGGAGGCCACACCAATTCCCTTAAAAATGCGGCTGGGAACTGTGCTCACACTAGATTGGCCTCATGGCCCGGGCAAGACCTGAAAAGGCCAAGATAACCTAAGCCTCCACAGCCAAACGACCACTTGAAAAGAGGAAGGGCTCAGCGCCCACTCGCTGGTGTAGACAAATATAAAACTCTCCTCGGCAAGTTCCCTGAGGTAACCAGCCGGTCCTTCCACAGGCCCACAAGCTGGGTGCAATAAGGAAGCGACCGGTTAACCTTAGAGGAGAACCTTCTAACCAAACAGATGATCAAAGACATTTGGCCCCAACTGGGTCAGTCCCTTTCTTTAATGAGCCTGTAGAATACTTACTCAACATCTTGAATGGCGACCCAATCCTGCTTAAGCCAAAGCCTGTGAAAAGGCAGGCGAAGAATGCGGACCAATCAAAGTACTGTAGGCATCACAAGGTCATGGGACACAGCACAAAAGGTTGTAGGCATCTAAAGCATGAGATTGAGCAGCTGATGGGGCGAGGAGACTCGGGTGAGCACATAACAAATCACCAAAGGCTGGACACGCAAGCTCGTCCCCTAACGGACCTCGAAGCCCGAGCTCCACAGAACCAACCTCCCACTGGATGCTCAGCAGCGGGGGCCTTGATGAGGAGGGTTTCGACGCATAGAGGCAAGGTCCCGTGAGTAAAGCCCAGATTTGTTATCACTTGCCTAAGAAGCACTTTTCCCCCTCTCAAGTGAGCTTATTCTCCCCGTACGACATAGATTCTAGCGGTTAGCTTAATCCCCATATGAGCGCCCTAACTATTGCCATGACAGTCGCGGGTGTCAAAATCCATAAGACTTTAGTGGACAACGGCGACACCGTGAATGTTATTTATTGGAACGTTTTCAAACAAATGCTGATCGACCAAAGGGTCGTCAAGCCTCATGGGGCCAAACTCTGAGGCTTTACTGGGGATCAAGTGGAGGTTAAATATCATGTCACACTCTTTGCGGAAATAGGAGACGAAACGCACACTGCAAGAATCCTAGAGGACTTCTTCATAGTAGACGCACCCTCAGGTTAGAATGCCATATTGGGACGACCTATCTGGTGCGAGCTTAGGGCTAAGACTTCCATATTCCATCTCACTATGGAATTCCCAACTTGCTAGGGGACTGCCGTCATACGTGGTAGCCAGTTAACCTGCCCCGAGCCTGGCCAAAAGCATGTCACAAGTGTAAAACCTCTCTTGGAAATTCTCACTCTCGAACCAAGGGCTAGCGCTCCCAGTTCACTAGCCAGCCCAGGTGATGAGCTCGAAATGATAAAGCTGAGTGACGTAAGTCCGGAGGTTGAACTTAGAATTTGGGCCAAGGTGAAAGAGTCGATAAGGATCCAGCTCATCCAGTTCTTGAAATGAAATATGGACATTTTTGCCTAGGTCCATGAGGATGTGGAGGGAATCGATCCAAAGAATGCTTGCCACAAACTCAATGTCAATCCTAAGACCAAACCCGTAAAGCAAAAAATCTGCCCCCTCAATGGGGAGAAGTAGGAGGCCTTGGCGAAGGAGACAGACTAGCTATTGGGAAACAACTTCATAAAAGAAGCACTGTGTCCTCAATGGGTAGCCAATCCTATCCTGGTCAAGAATGGCGACGGGAGCACGAGAATCTACATTAACTTTACGGACTTAAACAAAGCATGTCCCAAGGATAGCTTTCCATTACCCAGAATCGACCAGATGGCAGACCCTACAACTGGTCAAGAGCTATTGAGGTTCATGGACACCTACTCCGGTTACCACCAAATCCCTATGCACACAACTGACAAGGACCACACCTCGTTCATCACTAATCGATGGTTGTACTGTTACAAGATGATGCCATTCGGATTGAAGAATGCTGAGGCTACCTATCAACGGCTGGTGAACTCCATGTTCAAAGACCAGCTCGGCAGGACTATGGAGGTTTACATCGATGACATGCTCCTCAAAAGCCTTCAAGTAGAGCAGCATATTGAAGACTCTCCTGAACATTTCAGGTCCTCATAAGTTACAAGATGAAGCTGAACTCCAAGAACTGTTCCTTCGAAGTGGCCTCTGGAAAGTTCTTGGGCTATATAGTCAATTAGAGAGGAATCGAGGTGAACCCAAAGAAAGTGAAGGCAATTCTCGACATGGAAGCCCCCAAATCAGTGAAAGAGGTCCAACGCCCCACTGGGCGAATCGACACGCTAAGTCATTTTGTGTCGTGATCTATAGATAAATGCAGGCCTTTCTTCAAAGCCATTAAAAAATCTAAGGAATTTGGGTGGACAGAGGAGTGCCAGATCGCTTTCACTAAGTTGAAGGAACACCTCTCCTCTCTCCCTCTGCTGTCTAAACCTTTACCAGGGGAAACGTTGTGTCTGTATCTGGCCGTCTCGGAATCATCAATCAGCGTGGTCTTGATCAGAATAGAAGGACAGCTTCAGCTCCTAGTTTATTAGGTAAGCCATGTCTTACAAGCTGCGAAACTTAGATACTCCTCTATGGAGAGGCTCACCTATGCTCTCGTAATCGCTTCTAAGAAACTCCGACCTTACTTCTTTGAGCACACAATCAAAGTCCTGACGAGTGCTCCTTGGACGACATCAAGTACAAACTAAGGACGGCCATCAAGGGACCAAACCTAGCCGACTTCATAGCCGAGCTCACCCCTGCTGAGCCCAACCTCAGTGACACAGACTATTCAACCTGGAAACCATACGCCGACGGATAGTGAACATGGGTTGAAGGTCAACAGAGGTCAATGGTCAATGGGTCTTGAGAGTAGCCTCTGTGTGCTCTTCCGATCTCAGTGACCTGTCCACCCATCGACATCTTTATATAACGACTCAGTCCAGTGACCTCAAGGGCAGCCTTACTTTGTCCCTCCCTCGGCCTAGGGCATACAGGTACCTTGCCAGCGAGCTCACAAGTGCCTCGGCCAAAAGTCGTGATCCAACCAACGTAACCGGCATGCTAACTCTGCAAACACTTGGGAGCCCACGTAAAGAACCTGATCCCTGACAGTTGATGGGACCCCGCATCGAGTACAATATGGCAATTACTTGTACTTTACGCGGCTCAGACAACCGGTAGTAAAAAAGAGAGGTCTATTCTCAGTCGATTAGACCTTTGTGTCATGCACATGGGGCCACAATAAATGTTTGTAATCATCACTCTCAAGCAAAGCAATTGTACACTATATATAGATGCAAACAGAAATTAGAAAGGGTTCGACACCCAAACTCTTATTCTCCCTGTCTTCTAAACTTTGTATTCACCAATCTATCATGGGAATTCTTGACTTTTTCTTCCTTTGCTGCTCATATCGATTATTATGCAAACTTCCCATAAAAATAAATCTTGTTTTTTGAGTTGAAAGTAAAATTTGGCATCAACAAAGTTAATGGTTTAAGATTTAAAATGTCGATCGGGTCGAGCCGAGATCGAACCAGTTTTAATTAAGAACTAAAAAATAAATGCAAAAAATTATAAAATTTTCGAATCATTAGCAAAACCCAATAAAAGTGCAAGCAAGTGACTGTTAGGCATTATAATTAGATTCTCACATAGATTTATTATTCAAAAAAGTTGAAATTTTATTTCTTTTTTAAGAGACATTGAAAATATGACTTTATGTATACAAAGGGGATCTACATTGGTTATTTAGTAAAAAAATTGAGGATATATGTCTATATTAAGCTATTTGTAGAAGAGTTATTCATAATAGAGTCTTAGCTTATAGGACATGAGCTTCTAAAAAGTTCAAAATTTTCAACTGATTATTATTAGAAAAAAGTTTATTATGAACCACTAAATCGTATCCGTATTTATCTCACACTGTTGGATTGCTTTCCAGATTAGTTCTAACATTCACCAATATTCAGAAAATTAGACCAATCATCAAACCGGAAAAGCTAGCAGTTCAAGGTTTAAAAGGTCGAATCGGGTCGAGAAAAGTTTGAACCGGTTTTAATTGAAGACTTAAAAATAAAATGCCAAAGTTTATAAAATTGTTAAATAGTTAGCTAAACTCCACAATAAAAATACTATTAAGTAATTTTTAGACATTGTAATTGAATTTCCACACGGATTTTTCATTAAAAATTGATGAAATTTTATCAAAAAGTTTGAAATTTTATTCTTTTTTAAGGTCAATTGACAATGTGATTTCGAACATAGAAAGATAATCCCACATTAGTTGTTTTGTGAAAAGAATTGAGGATGTATGCCTAAGTTTTAATTGAAGACTTAAAAATAAAATGCCAAAATTTATAAAATTATTAAATAGTTAGCAAAACGCCATAATAAAAGTACAATTAAGTAACTTTTAGACATTATAATTGAATTTTCACATGGATTTTTCATTAAAAAATGTTGAAATTTTATCAAAGAGGTTGAAATTTTATTCTTTTTTAAGGTCAATTGACAATGTGACTTTAGACATAGAAAGATAATCCTACATTGACTATTTAGAGAATGATTATGCATAACAGAGCCTTAGTTTATGAGTTTTGGGCTTTCAAAAGGTTCAAAATTTTAATGGAACGTAATTGAAAAAACTTTATTATGAACCGTATCCGTATTTATCTCGTAATGTCGAACTGCTTTTTCAGATTGATTTCAGTATTCGCCAATTGCTTATTTTCTAATTGAATTGGTTCTGGCAGTTTAACTCTTTAAACACTAACTAAGTTATGTTAATATATTAAAATATTTAGTTTGTAGAAGGTGTATGTTGAGAAAAATTAGATATCATTAATATATATTGGAAAAGTTAAAAAAAAAAACAAACAGGGCAATAGATCGCACGTGCATTTTGTTGAAAAAGTTGATGTTAATTCATAGACAATTATGTAGATATTTCGAGGGTTATAAATTAAAAAGGTCTGAAAATTGTGATCTATGTTAAAAATGGCCTAACAACAAATTCTACTGTATCATCTTTGATTATTTATTCAAGCTATATTTATCGAATGTAACATATTTTTTTGTACGTTATGCACTGGCTGCCTAATACAAACTTCAAAAATTCACCGTGCAACCTAATATAAACTCTAAAAATTTTCTTCAATGTTTTTCCTTAGTTTTTTTATTTATTTTTATTTTTTAGACCATTGTTTATCTTCATTAATGAAATAAATCATATTACAGGTAGCACCTATATTATTTTTTTACACACACATCAACGATCAAATATTATAACTTAAAATCTTTTTTACATAATTATGTTTCATATTCTTGAATTGTTTATATTATCTGATATTTGTTAGGGAAAGTGTGTGGTTTATGTGATACTCGTGTAACAAAAAATTAATTAAATCAAACACAGTATCTCAATTAAATAAAATAATAGAAAGGTAGAAGGAAAAGTTAGAATGGCTAGCCCAGGAGAGTCGTGTCAAGGACACTGTCCTAAATTCTTGTTGGCCTCCCCTCGTACGGGTATTATCGGCGTGATACGACTCTAAGATAAAACCCATCGCTCTCAGCCAATACTCTGTCTATGAATACGATCACAGGGAGCGAGGAACAAGCCTCTATCGTATTGCCAAATAATATAAACTATGTTTTATGTATAGGGAATTTCTTAGGTTGTATGTCTTAGTTCTTGTGTAAAACAATGAAACAAGCACCTATTTATAGTGCAAGAATCAACCCCCACCTATTTAAAGTCTACCCCCATGTGGATAGATTAAAGTTTACCCCCTCCTGCATGGCATGCCACATGAAACAATCACCTATTTATAGTGCAAGAATCAACCCCCACCTATTTAAAGTCTACCCCCATGTGGATAGATTAAAGTTTACCCCCTCCTGCATGGCATGTCATGTGACATGCCATGCAGGAGGGGTGGGTAGATTAAAGTCTACCCCCTCCTATATGATGTAGGAGGGGTTAGACTTTAATCTATCCCACATGGGGTAGGTGATCAAAACTACCACATGAATAATAATAATCATGTATTTAAATGGAGGTTATATATAAGAAATAAAAGTAAAACCAAAAATTAAAGGAAAATGAAACATAAGATTAAAACAAAATAATGATGTTTTAAAGTTTTAAAATGTAAGTTTCAACAATCCCCCACAAACTTTGAAACATTCAAACTAAAAATAATATATATGGTGGTAATACTATACTATGTAATAGGCGTAGGTGTCTTGTGACTTGAACCTAGCTTAGTGATGGCAACTTCCATTTGAGAGAACCATAGTGGACTAAAGCGTTGAATTAGGTCTCTTTGTCAAATTTCCCGCACACAGTATTGATTTAGGCTCCAGTTTTTAACGGGTAGCACTATTAATGGCCATGCGCTCTTATCTTGATTCTAGTAAGAGTCTCTAGGGAATAGCCCAATCTCATAGCCATAGCCTCATGGCAACTCTTACATTGGTGAGTCCTCCAAAGATACGTGTGACCCATACCTTATGAGAATTCCCACCTCGGCACTCATTCAGGGTTAAACCCTTCCGAACGTCACATCTATAGGCATTGTCACCATAGGGATGAGCACAAATATTATAGTGCTTTGAGTCATGCATTGCAGGTTGTTTCTACCACATTGAACCTTCTTCATGGGATCTCCAATTACAAAGGTTGGATTACTCTTGGACTGACTCCCTTGTGGGCTCACTCATCCCCCTCGATGATTGATAGTGTCCTTTTGGATATGTTTTCCGGTACCGACATTTTATGATTTTGGATATTCCAACACTTCCTCCAAGATATAATAAATTGTTGTGCTTTGTGTTGTTATTAGGATAACAATAACAATATGTCACATTGAAAGTGTATTTTAATCTCGTGTCAAAACAAATATTACCCCCACACTTCCTAAATTTCTAAGCTACTCGTCAAGTCACTGGTTATTGGATATTTATGATAGCAAACTTAATCAAAATCTCATTCCTTTTAAATTAGAACATGTGCAAAATATTAATGATGAATGAAAGTTCAACACTAATTAGCACCAACGAAAATTTATGCCAAAATGAAATATGAAGTTTCATTCATTTACTCCTCATTGCCTATATATCCAACTAATAATGCATGTGGTCTCTACTTTGTTAACCCATATCCAAAAGAATATAGAGATTCATATAAAACCTATTACATAGTGTAAGTCAGTCTTTCATAATCTATTAAATCCAATTATGAGTCCCCTATTATTGTACTCATTCTAAGAATGAAACGCAACATCTAACTTGTAGGTTCCCTTTCACATAAGCTAATAGGTTTATGAAATTTAATCATGCAAATGTGTTCAAATGCGATAATAAACACATAGAGATATCCTAGTCAAAACCTAATCAAGAGACAAGTAAGATAGAAACTAAACATAAATATATTTCATAGTGCTCCATGTATATTTATCGACTAGTTAGTAGTATATGGCACTTCAATTAGCCAATAGAGTTTACTCTTAAAGAACAAATTAGTAAAGAATCTTATAATGACAATTTCTCTATACATGCAACATACTTATTGAGATACAAAAATAAGCTCATCATGCACACTAGTTAATTATCCAATCTATTCACAAATTAAAAGGAGAACTTTTAACTAAACCACATATACTCTTTTCATTTGCCACATCTTTAGTTTTATAGGCTTTCGGCTTTTCCTTGACACTAATATAGCATGCTCAACCAATGAGAATCAAAATCAATTCCGAACAGTAAAGCAAGTTCATAAATGAATACACGCTCTCTTTAACTTATAGATTAAACTAGATATATTCAACTTAATCTAAAAAATTTATATTTAACATGCATAGAAACCTTGTCCACATATTGTGGAGCTTTCACATATATAACAAATACCTTAATTATTACTCATGCAAGTAATATTACAACAATGGAAGACTTACCTCGAATTATAGGCTTATCAATAAAGTGTTTACGCGTAGCCAAACACCCACAAACAACCAGTACAACGAGGTCTCGGGTTCGACCAACAGCAACAGCCAATGCATAGGAAAAAATTCAGGTAATCCCATTGAGGTACTCAAGAATTGCAATAAAAGGGAAGAAATCATTGTCCGATCAGCAAACCTGTTGGAGTGGCGAGGTCTCTAGGGTTCGCAGATCGTACTTCTACAGTGCGTGGATTGGTTTCTCTCTCTAATTTTTAGGGGACCTCAAAATTTGTTTAATAACTATTGCATACCATCGATTGCAATAGTCCACACCTTTGATGCTTAGCATAAAGTGAAACAAGTTTAAAGTACAAAAAAATCATGTAAAATTACAATAGAGCACCAGAAAATTAAACAAAACAAGAAAAAAAATTCTGCATTTAGCAAGTGGTACAGAAAGATAATTCTCTCAAGTATTTCATGCAGATTATATATAAAGAGCAACTGGATATCGTACCCAAACACATACCTTCAGGTTAATTTGTCCATAACATTTCACCTTAAGCGGAATGCATGGGATCTTAGCTTCACCACCCAATATGATTCTTCAACTTCTTAGTACACATTAAGACAAATGTCAAATAAACGACCAATAGTTGTTATGCTCAGTTATTGGATAAAGGAAGCTCGAAAACATCTTAAATGAAACATTAAGGATTTGGTCAAAATATATATGTATGGATCAATAGAATGTAGGTTAGATAATTAAATTAATTGCATAATGACAAAAGCAGAATATGTGCATCCAATTGTATATCTAAAAGAATATAATGTAATGTTCCAATTTCAGAACCATAAATAAAGTTAATTTTAAATTTATACTACTTAATCTAACTTAAGGAACTATGATTAGTAACACAATCAGAAAATGATTCTAGCAAGTAACAAATTGAAATGATATCTAACAATAAGCGTTCATCTTTTTATTAACAAATCAGTAAGCAATTAAAAACAAAAATTAGATTTATGTAAGTAATGAAATCAACAAATATTATCACACAAACAAGAACACGACTTTATATTGTTAGGGAAAGTGTGTGATTTATGTGATACTCGTGTAAATATAAAATTAATTAAATCAAACACATTATCTCAATTAAATAAAATAATTGAAAGGTAGAAGGAAAAGTTAAATGGCTGGCCCAGGAGAGCCGTGTCAAGGACACTGTCCTAAAGTCGTGTTCGCCTCCCCTTGTGCGGGTATTATCGGCGTGAAACGGCTCCAAGATAAAACCCATAGCTCTCAGCCAATACTCCGTCCATGAGCACGATCACAGGGAGTGAGGAACGAGCCTCTATCGTATTGCCAAATAGTATAAACTATGTTATATGTATGAGGAATTTCTTAGGTTGTATGTCTTAGTTCTTGTGTGTAAAACAATGAAACAAGCATCTATTTATAGTGCAAGAATCAACCCCCACATAAATGATAATAATCATGTATTTAAACGGAGGTTACATATAAGAAATAAAAGTAAAACCGAAAATTAAAGGAAAATGAAACATAAGAATTAAAACAAAATAATGATGTTTTAAAGTTTTAAAATATAAGTTTCAACAATATTATCATCATGTACAGCGCATGGGTGAAATAACTATTTATATTTAATAAGAATTACAATTACCAATAATGAATACATGGTTTTCCAATACTTTTATTTATTTATTTACTTTTAAGAAAGAAAATTTTTCAGTTTCATCAGTAGCAGCTTACATAAGAAGAAATCAAGCACTACAAATAACAAAAGAAATATGCTAATATACACCGTGTTTGGCTACAAATTAAAACTAACTCGAATTTATCAACCAATTTAAATTTCAACTTTTGGACACATGGCAACACCACATTTAACCACATATTTGATTCGACATGAACTCTTACATCATTTTAATCATTACCTCCATATGGTACAATCAAATCTAGACACCTATACAAAATTTAAATTTTAAACCCATTTAAATTCCTACCTTATTTTAAATGGTTACCAAACAAAGTGTTAAAACGTGTTGCATTTATTAAAAAAAAATAGTAGTGACAATATAATTACACTTTAATATATTTTGTGTGTGTATATATATCTTCAATTTCTATTATTCAAACTCATTTATAAAAGTCAATTTTGAATAATAGAAATTGAAGATATATAGACACACACAAAATATATTAAAGTGTAATTATATTGTCACTACTATTTTTTTATAAATGCACCACGTTTTAATTATATCGATAGCCCCAGAAGATTATTTATTTTTACTTTTACATTTATATCCTCAAATTTTTTTTATATTATTCTCTTGCTACCTTCTACATATTAATACTTTTTGTTTTAAACAATAATTTTTTCCCTAAATTTCTCTGTCATCATACTTTCAAATTATCAATAAAAATAAATAAATTGTACTTAACTATTTCTTATAATTTGCTAATTTAATATATTTGAGCTGATTTCTTAACTAAATTCTTGCACAAAAACTTTATCAAACACAAAATATCTCACCTTCAAAAAAAAAAAAAAATACAAAATAGGTACGTCAATGACATTTTGGCCATAAAAATGTGATCAAAAAAAGTTAGGAATATAAATGCAATCATTAGTAAAAGCTAAGATTATAGATGCAATTAAAATGTGTTAAGATTTTAAATAAGTGTCAGGTCAATATAAACATTCTTTCTAGTTTCATCGCACTTTATTTACTAAAATATCCTTTAATGAAGTGATTTATATAACCCCTGCTATATTTCTTTCCCGAACTCAAAAAAAATAAAAATAAAAATACCTATAAACATCACTTATCTGCCAAACTTTCCAAAAATAGAGAATTCCGAACTTAACTAGTCTTTGTAATCCCCTGAAATTCTTTTTCCAAAACCGTATCGGGAAAAAGTTTCACATCTCTGGACGCATGCCCGTTGATGCCCCATGTTTATTTATTAATTAACATTAATTATTACTAGTACTGCACATGTACGTTACAAGGAAAGACATTCTAAAAATGATAAGCAAAAATGGAATAAACCATCAAGTAACGAATATTTAAAAATGAAAAAGAATCTAATATATATTCTACTGTATTTTCAAAAATGAATACTCTCTAATATATTGATTAACTTGATGATATAGGCCTGTGTTAAACAATTAGTCTCGATCTGACACTGTATAGTATGGCTTAATCATATAATATCTTAATAAAGTTTTTCCCTCTTCTTTCAGTATATTGTGAAATCCTAAAATTCATTGGTTGTGGCACTGTTTATTTAATTATTAAGTAGGTTAATTGCTTACTAAATATAAGAGGAAATTAACAAAAGCTAATGTCGTTATGATGCATTTATAATTCCCCCATTTTTCTTGAGGGATTAAACTAAAACATTTAGCACCAAGTCATTTTATCTTTCATTTTTCTTTTTAATATTGTTTTTGACTTAGTAATATCATAATTTGGACCAATTTATAAACACAACTTATATCATATATGTGAACTTAATGAATATGTTCTAATTAAGCCTATAATAATACATAACAACCTATATACAAATAATATTTATAATATAAAATATTTCCTTACAGCTCACTAAAAAAACTCAAAATATATATAGTTAGCAAAACCAATTCCGTACATTATGTGATTTCCAAAAAAGAAGTAATGAAGGCAAAAATAAGAAACTTATTAAAAAATAACAAAGATTTCAGTGGATATTTTAAAAAGCCACCATCTTATGAAGTGAGTCTTTTCTTAATCCCACAAGCCAAATTAAAGCTCTAGATTTTGGGTTATCAATCCTCATGACTACTCTTCGTTGAAGGCTATATCATTCAAAAATAAGTGTAAAGACTTAAATATTATGCTTTAATGGTAAGAACTTCAGTCTAACACGTGGCCCTCAAGCCAATTGTATCCAAATCTTTTGTTCTCCAACTTTCTGAGAACCTAAATGAATCTCTGTTCATATCTCCCTGTAAAAGATAAGGAAGTAATAATAATAAATGAGTAATTTAGCTTTCGAAAGATTACATCTTTGATTGCGAAACACCACCAATCATACTTAAAAACCTTTACTAATTCCTTATAAGTTTTTCTTATTTTATTTTCTACCATGTCATAATTGCATAAAACATAAAAATTAGCCAATAACACTTGATTATCATTCAATAACATCATATTCTAAGGGAGAAATGAAGAAAATTTTGAAACTTTCAAATATATGCTTTCAAAACAGTACAAAACATAGATACCAAATATTACATTAAAAATCTTCCATTTAAGAGCAAAAAAGATAGGACTTCAATTTTCACCTGTGTAGCCATTACTGCCACTATAGGAGTCAAACATGAAAACGTCCCCTAGCCAAGAATGACTATATCCATGGAAACTTGAAACAGCTACAATATTAGATTAGGTATATATAACAGAAATTGGAGTAAGTGTATTCATGTCCTTTTGTTAAAATAAAGGTGTCAAACCCATATAAAGAATCTACAAATAAAGAATGTATGTTACTAACAAAAATATTTGAAGTAAAGAGTACGACTCCAATTCGAGATAGATAAAAATAACATAGCTTAGTTTGTATTAGTCAATTAAAGCGAAGACAATACAATATCTAGATAGAATAAGATCTGACATTTCTTATGAACTAATAGATCTACACTATAAATAAGAGAGATTGTGCCATGTATTAAATTGATATAGTAAAGATAATTCAGAAAAATAAATTGTTGAGAGATTTATTGAAAGCTTTAACTCAAATGACCGAATTTTTTAAAAACAAATAATCTAATTATTTGTTTCATCATTCCAGTATTCTTCTGCTTGTCTAATATCTTCTTCAATTTACTTTAAGTATTTAGGCCAAATTCTTGAATCCACCGCAGCCTTTAGACCAAATTCTCAATCAATCAAACCGTGAAATCAATAGCTGAAGTCCATACGAACTCTCACTTGTCAAAGAAAATAAATCGCCAAGATTTTAACATTGATTTAGAAATTATGATGTGTTATCGTAGAGATTTTAGCTTTGATTCAGGAAATTAAAATGCACATGGTAGATATTTTAGAACAGCAGATTAGGAAATAATCAAAAGCACATAGAGAATTAACAATTAGAACAGGAGATTAGGAAATAAGAATCTTTAGGCACTCGAAAGGGAAACATGGGAAGGAAGAGAAAGGACTTTGCTATGAACGGTTAAATTTGTTTTTAAGAGGTGTGGTTGGAAATTTTACAAATGGTCTAATGAAGAGATATCGATGTAATAACTAATAAACACAAATATAATATGTACACATTAAGATGTACATATTCCCACATCGGACTACATAATTAAATATAAAAAAATTGAGTATTATAAAAGTGGATGTTAGAAATACAATTTTCAAATAAAATTGAATTGTGTCCCACATCGAGTTAATAGTAAACAATGGCTAAATGTGTACATTATAAAATTAAAATAGAAGATATTTGATGTAAGGCGGATAAAATCCCACATCGGATTAAGAATATAATATTATTTGGCTGAATCTATATAAAAGTGGAAGTTGGAATGCATTTAACATAATTTTTGTTGGCCTAACTATTGATTTTTAGCCCAATTGCAGTTAAATACTTTTTCCTATACAAGATAGTTGATTTTGGGCTCGGGAAAATAGTGTAGTTGGCCTAAAAATTAAATGGGCTGGAGCAGGAGGCAATGGACCGCACTAGTCCTTAATGAGCTCCGTTACATGACAAAAGGTACCGCAAAAGATTGACTACGATAGTTATAACACTGAAATGGGCGGGAAAAATAAGAAGGCAACTTAAGTGCCTTTATATATATATATATATATATATA
>CAVNYN010223131.1:0-17830 GCA_963692815.1 Nyctanthes arbor-tristis | reverse complement strand
CCCAAATATTACAAGAAAAATATAACAAGCTTTATCGCATCTACCAATTTCTACCCTTTGCCTAACCAGCAAACAACACAAGAAATCCCAAGACGCTAGGCTACTATTTTTCTTCACAAGACTCTCTGACCCGACCCAAGTGACACCGAGAAAATCACCCCGAGTTTTACCACACCTAATTTTCTACCCTTCGAACAAACCACGAAGAGTTACAAGAAAACTCTTCAAGGTGCTAGACTCACTAATTTTTTCTCAACTCACTTGTACCACTTGTGTATAAAAGAAGAAGAAAACATCTCTATTTATAGGCTTCGTTTCCTTAAAAGACAAGACAATCCTTCTATGATTTGGATTTCTTTTCCTCCTAGGATTCTTCTTCTTTTCCCTTTTCTCTTCCTTTTAAACTTTGGATTATTTTTGGCAACAAACCCAACAGAATCTTCGCCCAGAATTTCAAATGCTTCGGATCAGAATGTAGAATCTCTGGTCAGAATCAATAGCCCTGTCCAGCAAAATGTGACGGTGGTACCAACATTGGCACCCCCACCACCGCCGCCTCCTCCTCTACCTCCTACTTTGCATTTCCCTATTCCACCACCCCTCTGTGCTACCGGCAGCCTTTCTGCTGCCATTTCCGGAAGTCCCTTTGTGGTGGGGGTTCCCCATTTTTCCTTTTTTTTTAAATTAAAATATTTATTTTTTATTTTTTACCAAAATTACCCTTACTTAACCGACGAGTTAGATATTTTCCATCAAAAGGGACTAAAATGAGGATTTCATTCAAGGTTGAGGATCCACAGAAGGAAAATTAAAGATTGAGGATGTAATCTATAAACACTTGAAAAGTTGAGAACATTATGTGTAATTAACCCTATTTTATTTTATTTTATTTATTTATTATTTGTTTTGAGTTTGAGATCCAATGTGGAGTATCACCCGTATTCCTATGCACTTAGCGAGATTAATTCACCTTTTTTGACACTAGTACATGACACGTGCGTTGCACGTGTTTAGTATTTCTATAATGTTATCTCGAGAAATTATGTATCAAAATGTTAGTTCTTTAAATTGTTGATAAAAATAAACATCCAATATTTTAGTTAAACTATATTCCTTCATTTTACCAAACTTATACTAAATAGTCTATTAAAACCTAAAAAGGGTCAGAAGTTGTATTTGATAAGGAGAAAATATCTTAGAGATAAATTTCATGGGCCAATGATTATTTCCGTAAGTCATTTTAATCAAAGAATACATACTTTCTTCTCAAGAAAAATATGATTAAAATACATGTAAATCAAATTGATTGATGCTATTTTAATTTGTAAATGAATATCATTTGATGCAAAAATTAAATAAAATGAAATATTAGATGTGAGGGAGGATTCTAAAGCTGGTATTTGAGGAGATAGCAAAACATTATATGTCATAATATGCTATTAAATACTAATTTATGTTTTGTTAAAAAAATATTTTCTATTCACAAATTGTTTGGCCATGTAACCCATATGAATACATAATTACTCAATTACATGATTTATTTGTTTAGCCAAATAAAACATTTCCATTCACATATTGTTTAACCATTTAACCCGTGTGAATGCATGGTTACTCACCCATGTGAATGTATTATTTAATTCAATTTATTAATTGCTAATTAAATGTTTATAAATGCATGATTTATTAATTGAAAAAAAAAACTAAATATAAAATCAAAATAATAATTAATAATGACAAGGGACAAATATGAAATTAAACTAAATAAATGAGGGTAAGATCGTCCAAAAACGTAAATCAAAGAATTAAATAAAATATGATTAAAATATATGTAAATCAGATTGATTGTTGATATTTTAATTTGTAACTGAATATCATTTGATATAAAAAGTAAATAAAATAAAATATTAGATGTGAGGGAGCATTCTAAAGCTGGTATTTGTGGGGAAAACAAAACATTATATGCCATAATATATTATTAAATACCAATTTATGTTTAGTTTAAAAAATAATATAATTAAAGGACAAATATGTAATTATGAAATATGGATGAGGGTATTATCATCTAGAAATGCTTCTCCAAGTTATTAGTATTCTATGTATAGTATAGTTTGTACTAGTTTAGCTAAATAAAATCTTTCTATTCACAAATTGTTTAGTTATTTAACCCATATGAATGCATGATTACTTAAATACATGATTTATTTGTTTAGCCAAATAAAATCTTTCTATTCACATATTGTTTTGCCATTTAACCCATGTGAATGCATGGTTACTCACCCATATGAATGTATGATTTAATTCAATTTATTTATTAATTGTTAATTAAATGTTTATAAATGCATGTTTTAATATTAAAAAATATAAAATCAAAATAATAATTAATAATGGTAAGGGACAAATATGAAATTAAACTAAATAAGTGAAGGGAGGATCGTCCAAAAATGTTTCTCCTAATTATTCTCTTTTAGATAGTGTATATTATATATATATATATATATATATCTGCGCGCGCACTCCAAATATTTTTGAGCGATCTATATTTCTAAATCCCAATAAGGTCAATTCTTAACCTTCTTTCAATGATTTTTTTCTAATGACTTGCGTTGATGGTGAAACAATGGAAGTGAAATCAAAACTTCCAAAAATCTTAAAATGTGTGCACGTACATGATTCCAATTTTAGTGACAACTCGTTTTTGTTGTAATCAGTCATTTGTCATCTATGATTTTATTACACAAAAAATAATATGCTAGAATCTCATCGTAACTAATGTCAACACCTTGATAACAATTCAAAAACGTAAAGAAAAAAATCGGTTATCATTACATCACTATGACACTATAATATTGTATTGGACATATCTCGATTTCTCGGTCACTCAATTAATTTGCTGCATTTTTAGGTCCAAATTGTAGAGCGCTTTACTGTTTCCAGTTTCCCAAAATCAGACGGTTAAGTGCTTCTCAAGTGTCTTAATTTCAAAAAAAAAAAAAAAAGTGCTTCTCAAGGGAATTGAATAAGATATCGGATGAGCTAGTTTCAGAGTAAATCAAGTTTCTTTGATGCTGAAAGCCTTATTTATTTATTTATTTTTTGCCGGGGGGTGGGTGGGGGGGCACAATAAGTAATTTGATTTTTCTTACAAATGAACACAAAGTTCAGTATTGGTCTCTATAAATAGAGCCTTCTATTCTAAATGAGCAAAGCACCCAATATCCAAGTTTCTTTCTTTCTCTTTCTCACTAAAGCATTGCATAAATCTCTGAAACCAAAGGGTATTTGGTTAATTTAGGTCATTTCTATAGAAGAAACAAATATTATCTTCTATAGAAGAAACAAATGTTCTATTATTACTTTGGTCTGAATAATGTTTCTTGACTTATAATGCATTCGTGGGTTAATCTATCTCATCCAAAAGTTCAAACTAGTTATCTATTTATATTATGCATATGTAGCGTTATCTTGTATATGCATTAGCTACATACCTAGATTCATGGTTCCCGCATTATCACATGACATGATTTTCATAAAGATACGTTCTTTGCAAAACTAGATGATTTTGCTGAAGGAAATGAGCCGTGGCTTACAACAACGAATGGTCACATCAGAAGACAATACTGGGAGTTTGATCCGGATGCCGGAACTCCAGAAGAAAGAGCTCAAGTTGAGGCAATGCGCGATGAGTTTACAAAGAACCGATTTCGAATCAAACAAAGTGCTAATCATGCTTACACAAGTATATCTAGTTACTCTATATATGGGGGGCTAAATGTATATATTGCAATTTAATGCCACTCGTGTCCACTTCAGTCATTTCCCGCTTAGGCTCGAATATTCACCCTTAATCACATGAAATGGAATGAAATCATCAGTAAGTAATTTATGAAATCTTTTGCAAAACTTATATTATATATATTAATATATATGAGAAAAAATAACTAATAATTGATCATACAACACCTTTTCTTTTAATTCGAATTATCGTGTACTATTCATTGTGTTTCACTGTGCTTAAGTGGATTAACCGTAGTTTCTTTTTCTTTTCATTCCCCCCTCCCCCAAACAATAAATAAATAAATATATATATATATCACTATCACTACTATATAAAAGGTGGAAATCTTGTAAAACATTCGAATCCCACATTTACCCTTATATATATTTTTTTTAATTCCCATGTTGTTCATTACTTTTATTTCACCCCACATTAATTCACTACATTATTACATTTAACATTATCATTAAGATCATCTAATCAAACTAATATTATTTTCTTCCTAATGTTCATCATACAATTTAATTTAGCATCACTAAAGTCATCAAATCAAACTAATATTCTCCGAATTTCAAATTTCAAACTCAAATTCATTCAAACTAATATTTTATATGTTGCACATGCTACAATTTACATTAATGCCCAAATATATAATTTTAGTTAAAATTTTTTAATCTAAGTGAAAAATGAACCATAACTAATTTATTTTTGTATTTTTTTAATCATTAAAACCTTAAAAAGAAAAAAAAACTATGCATTACATGCATCTAATTTATTTTTGTATTTTTTTAATCATGAAAACTTTAAGAAAAAAATATGCATTACATGTATTATTATTATTATTATTATTTGCAATCAATCATTATATGTATATTTGATTTCATTCAAATTTCATAACCAAAGACAAATGAATGTTATAAAACAATTATTATTATATTTAATTTAATACTATTAAAAAGTTCATAATTTACATGCAGTTACACTACAATTAATCATTTTAATTTGATGTAAATGTCCATTATATCAACCTTCACATCTCATCTTTTGATGCATACTTCATGTAATTTTCATCACTTCATGCAACTATGTAATGTAAGTATGTTCTTTCGACTTAAGATTTATGATAGAGAAGATTGCATAGTGAAATGGAAAGACGTATACTTTTGTATTTGAATCTTCATTTATGTTTTAATATGTAAAATTCATGAACAAAGTTGGTAAAATATTAATTTATTTTCTATATTTTTTAATATCGATCTACATTTGTATTTTTTAATATAGATTTTTTTTTTACTTTCACATAGTTTGGAAATTAAAATTTTTATTAAAAATGATTTTAAACCTAGCTAACTAATAAATTACCTATTAGAATATTACAAGTTGCGTTATTTTACAAATCTATTTAATATATTTCACATGCTACAATTTAGATTAATGCTCTCTTCATTTCTTTTATTTATTTATTGTTTTGTTCTTTTTTGACTTCACATAGTTTGGAAATTTAGTTTAAATTTTTTATTAAAAATGATTTTAAACCTAGCTAACTAATAGGTTAGCTATTAGAATTTTACAAGTTGCGTAATTTTACAAACTGCACTCTACATTATAGCTTAAATGTGCATCATATATTTGTAATGAATTTATTCTCCTCAACTTCAGGCCAAGATTGATCCCGAGCCTTTACATCGTGCAATAAGACTTCTGGTAAATTCACAAATGGAAGATGGTGACTTTCCTCAGCAGGCAAAATATTTGTATACCTACACAGAAATGGCTGGAATACATACCCAAAATTTACAAAAAAAAAAAATGATAGGTGCATTTTGGAGCCATTTTCGTGTGAAAACTAGCTAATGGACTTTGGACTGCAGGAAATAACAGGTGTTTTCACGGAGAATTGTACTCTGAACTATTCATCATACGGGATATCTTCCCGATTTGGGCTCTTGGTGAATATCATTGTGGGGTTCTTCATGCACAAGCATAGTTGACTGCTATAAGAGCTCGAAGTGCACAACTGAAAGATGAAGTGCATATAGATATTGAAGATGTTAACTACTTTCCGCTGGGAAAGTGCCTTGGAATAAATATGCAATCTTATGTATAGAAAATAATTTTCTGAAGTAGTTAATATATAAAATGCAATATAAAGTTTGATTATTTATGTTCCAAGTTTGTAAAGATCTCTTATCATGTGTGATCAGTATATGAAAGATCTGTTCTATCTTCTTGCTGAAATTATTTGGCACGTTGCTTATAAGTTGAAAGGGTGCTTCTTTCCCATTAATCAACCTCATTGTCCATAGTTCTAACTTCTAATAGGCTGAACTCCTTTTGCAAGGATGGTCTTCAGAGAAAAGTGCACTTGAGATCCTCAACATTTTAAAAAGGTGCTACTAGATTTGATCTTTTATCTTTGACATTAAAGTTCTTAACCTTTTTTTTTTTTTTTTTGAAACAGAAGTTCTTAACTTTTTTGTTAAATATATGCAATTGAAACAGTTTTGTGCTTGGTTAAAGCACCTCCAATACAACAATGTTGATAATGTATATCAGTATATGTGGCAAATAACATTGATATTACATTTGATAAACTCTCCAACATAAAAATATCTATCTTGTGCATTTCAAAAACGATTTCCCACTAAATGCATGGCAAGATCATCTTACCATACGCACATGTAGCGGAAGATCATTAGAGAAACCTAAACATAGTGGCCCGTGTATGTGGATGGCCACATAATTGTCTCAATAATCTTCTGTCATATGTGGTTATGGCGGGAAATCGGGACTGGTGTATATTTAGCAAATTATTATTATGTATTCTGAAAAGAGAAGATAGAGAGAGAAGTCTAGTGATCAGATAATTTAAATTATTGTAATGGACTCCATGATAATGTCAAACAATGTGTCAAATAAGCACATTTTTTTGTCAACTGTCAAATTACTTCAGGACTACCATTATGCATTGGAGATGCCCTTAGCTGGTTACGCATGATTTCGAACTTTTCATTTCGTGGACTTTTTGTGCTTTTAACGAGAATGATGAGTAGATAGATGACTTTTCATTTCTTAGGTTCTTTAAATATTTCAAAGGATTAGTTTCACAAACCGTCCACAATCTTTGAGTTAAGAATAAGTTGGGTCCCCAGCTTTTTTTCGACCACCTGGGTATCCAACCTTTCATAAATTAGCAACATATGTCCTTTTTTACGATTTCCGTCCATATTACTGTTAATTTTTCAATAAAATTGCCGTAATACCCTTTAACTTTTTAATTTTAAAAACAAAATATTTAAAAATATCAAAAATAATAAATTAAAAAAATCAACCATCCATCCCAACCCTCTCAAGAACGGCCGCCAAAATACTATCATTTCCAACAACCAAAAAGGTGGGTGAATCCCCCCATTTATTGCCGGAAATGGCAGGAGAGTTCACTCCTCCCACCCCAATTTTAGGTTGTATCCCCCAATTCTCTGTCGTTTCTTGCAGCAAAGCGCCAATTTTAGCCGCCGAAAATGGCAACTTTTTGCTGCCGAAGCTGTCGTTTCTAGCAGCCGTTCTTGGGAAGGGGTGGGGTGAATGTTTCTTTTTCTTATTATTTTTAATATTTTTAAATATTTTGTTTTTAAAATTAAAAAGTTAAGGGATATAACGGTAATTTTATTGAAAAGTTAAAGGTAATATTGACGGAATCAGTAAAAAAAAGGCTTATCGTACGAATTTATCAAAGGTTGGGAACCCAGCCGATTCTTAGCTTAAAGGTTGGGGATGGTTTATGAAATTAACCCTATTTTAAAATATCGAGTACTCTATAAGTTGGTGTAACATATGGCTACTTGTATATTTTTTAGATGTATATATGTGCGTGTTCATGAGTCATGCCTATTCATTTCGTCTTATAAAAAAAATACTACATCTGTCCCACAAAGATAAGAAGGTAGGTAATTTTTTATAGATTAAAAAAACGTATGTAATTTTAATTTTATGAGTGTTCTTCCAATTTTAACATTCATAATTAATCAATGATGTGGGAATAATTACTAATATAAATTATTGAGAATGAATTTGAATAGTTATATACAGTGTGAATTGCCTTAAATTATAAGAATTGAAATTGGTATACTGGTTTTTCCTAAAATTAATGTGTACCAAGATTAGGGATGGTAACGGGGCGGGTCGGGGTTGGGTTTGGCTTCTTACAACCCCGCCCCAATTTTTTTTACACCGCCCCGTCCCCACACCAATCCCTGGTTGAATCAGGGTGGGGACGGGTCGGGCAGGGAAAAGAAAATCCCCGATCCCTTACCTGAATTTTTAAAATTTTATTTTTTTAAATTTAGATCACATGCACACAAATATTAGTCCAATAAAGCACATGCATAAGAAAATAATTTAGGCCATGCACAAGACAAAGCCTATTAGCTCAAGGAATTTTTGTCACAAACATCATCTTTTATAATAAGTTGGCCTTATTCTACTTTTCTATAGATCTAATGTGGGATGTCTTCCCATATTGATGTAGTGTAAAGGCAAATGAAATCTCACATCGAAAGTGAAGTTAAACTAAGCCTTCATATGGTGTGTATAAAAAAGGCCAATTAATGCTCAAAATTTTAGGAGGGAAAGTGGGTTGTTGGGGCCAATCTTGGACATAATCCTTGAGCCCAAGACAAATAATAACTAAGTAATTTTTATACAAATAATAATATTTGAGGCCTAATAAACAAATAATAATTAAATAATTTTTATACAAATAATAATGTTATACAAATAATAATGTTTTGAGACCTAATAATATATATTTTTTAATAAATAAAAAAACTAAAAAATCGGGTTTTGGGGCGGGGTCGGGGGAGGGGAACCATAACATGTTCCTGCCCTGCTAGTGATTCGGGGCATAACTTTGTGCCCCGTCCCCTCCCCATTTCCAATCGGGCCGGGGATTCGGGGACGGGACCCAGTCGAGTTTAGGTTTTCGGGTTAAATATGTCATCCCTAACCAAGATAGATTAAATTTATTAATTAAATAGGGGTAAAAACGAAAACAAAAAATTAAATACATGCTTGATATAGCAACTTGACTATCGTTTTGAGACGGTCTAAAATAGAATGTTAGACTATCTTTTTAAGACGGAGGTAATGATAATAATATGGCGTATTTGTAAGTAAAGTCAACTTGCTGCCAAATGCCAATAGAGAACCCATATATATATATATATGCTAATGCTATTTATTAGGGAATTGAAATGCTAGCATGGGGTGTGTGTTTCACATTTCTTTATCACAAAAATGGAGGTGAAATTTTCAATTGTGATAGTCAAACATATACTTAAGTGCTTGTTTGATTCTTATTATATATTTACATTATAATTTTATGTACTACTGTTTTAACCATTAATTTGACAATTGTTAAATTATAATAACAGATTTTAAATTTCTATTAAATCTCCACCACTCATTTCACCTCATTATAATTTCTCATTATAATTGATTTCCAATAATGAGAATCAAATTATTCTAAGAACTTTGTTATATTCCTATAGTGACCTTCCCTTGCGAGAAAATCTTCAGCGCTCTAAAACAATCAATAACTCACATATGAGTTTTGGAGCCCCAATAACTCCTGAAGCATTGAAGTTTGCAAAAATAGTCCTCAATATTTGCATTCATTTACACTTTCATTCTTAACCTTTAAATATGGACGAATAGGTTTGCAACCTTTGTGAAATTTGCACTTTCTTCCAAATGTACATATTTAATTATTAAAAATGACAAAGTCAATTTGACAACTATTTAAATGGAATACTATTATATGAAAATGATCTAATATAAAATGCCTGCCAACATTATACTGCTAGACGGAGATATGTGGTGTGCCAAATGGCACGTATCTGGCACACCACATTAGCTCTGGCGGTATTAGATCATTACTCAACACGTGTGTATAATGATAAAAAATTTAAATTAAGTTTCACATAAATATTTTGACATCATATACATACATTACTTTTTGTGTTTTTAAGTGACGTAAATTTTAAATTTAATTTCAGTTATTACATAATGCTACACGGAGTCTAATATTTTATTAATTAGATATATGTATTTGGATAAAAGATTGGAGAAAAAAGTGCAAATAAATGCAAAGGTTGAAGACCTTTGTTGCAAATTATCCAAAAAATGTATATTAGCAGCTCGGGTAATTGGCACAAAATATCCTTACCTTTGATTTTTTTTGCAATTTTCTCCCCCACCTTTATATTTCCTTTACAGAAATCACCCCTAATACCAACTAAAACAAGCTTTTAGAATTAATTAGCATTATTGGAAATACTTGTCTTTAATTTTATTCAATAACCAAATTATTTTAATGAGTTTTGAATGATAATAATTATTTTAGGAATTCGTTTGCAATTTTTTTTTAATAATTTTTGAATTATGACTAGACGAAGATGTTCTTTTGAAAATCGAGACAAATGCATATAAGGATGAATTTTACAAAATAAATATGAAGGTGGGAACATAATTGCCAAAAAATCAAAGGTACGATTTCCACAATAACATCCAAATAGGAGCAAATCCAGGGAGTGCTCCCCTAGTTCATGGCACAGCCCAAATTTGGGCTACGCCTTAAATTTTTTTTTTTTTTATTTTCAATTAACATTGTTGGGCTTGGGGGAGGGGGACTTATGGATAAAATAATTTGGCTAGGGGAATCAAAGCTCAAGACCCAACCCGATTATTCAAACACTTACGATCCCTTTT
The DNA here is from genome assembly GCA_963692815.1 of Nyctanthes arbor-tristis. Classification (NCBI taxonomy): domain Eukaryota; kingdom Viridiplantae; phylum Streptophyta; class Magnoliopsida; order Lamiales; family Oleaceae; genus Nyctanthes; species Nyctanthes arbor-tristis. The sequence goes on along the minus strand of CAVNYN010223131.1, from coordinate 7,287 downwards.
CATTTATTACATTCCTACTATCCACTAATATGTCATGCTGACTATGCCCCTTGTAGCAATTCTTTTGTTGGTTGTGGTCGAACATGCAACTTGTCTATTGATGAGGCGATGCTTTGACAAATTTAACGACAATCTCGAAGGAAATATATTAATTGATCTATCTAGCAAGCCTATGGACAGGGGCGGAACTAGAAATTTTCAAACTAGTGGCCTAATAAAAAATTTTTCTTTCGACAACTTCAACCATACTAGAAAACAACCGTGAGAAGCAAGAGAAAATACAGCCCTGGGAGAGAAGGGGTTTCAGTTTTTTTTTTTTTTTTTTAAAGTTGTAATTTTTGTTGATTTGAGTTTCTATTTTGTTTTGTGTCATTTTAGTATTGGGTATCATGTGTCTGGGGCCAAAAAACTAGTAGGCTTAAGAAAGAATACTCAGATATGTCAAAAAGGTTAATTAGGCTTTTAAGGTGTCTTTAATACTATTTTATAACAACTAGAACTCGCTTTTTTATTTGGAAATTTCAGGTGACCCCCACCCCAACCAAAAAAACAAACTACCGTTCACCGTATCTCCCTATCTTTCTCAAATTACATTCGATCACCACCACCCCTACCGATCGTCCGCCTTCTTCGTCGTCGTTACCACTACCGCTTTGTCGTCCTTCATCGTTGCCGCCATCTCCTCTCTCTCAGTTTCTCTCCCTCTCTTTCTGAGATTACAGTAGATCCCACCACCGAGAAGCTGCATCTTTCTTTCATCATCGTCGTCACTGCCGCTTCCTTCTCTTTCGGTCATCATTGCAGCTGCCTCCTACTCCTTTCATCATCTACATCAATTTGTTCCCGACAAGATTGTCTTTCAAATAAGTGTTTCAAATTAGGGTTTTTTTCTTTAATTTTGTTTAATCTTTTTGTTTCATATTGTATCGAATCTGATTGAAACTTCATTTTGTTTAATAATTGTATTGAATCTGGCTGAAACTTAATTTTGTTCAATCGTTTTGTTTTGGATTGTGCTGAATCGGACTGTGTTTCAATTCAGAAATAATAATTTGATTGTTCTAGATGAGATTGTGTTGTTATGTTGAATTAGTGTTTCAATTGAGAATCAGTGTTTGAAAATTAGTGTTAAATTAATGTTTCAAATTTGATTTTTGTGGACCAAATTAATGTTTCAATCAACAACTCGCCAGATTAGTGTTTCAATTGAAAAAAACTAATTTGATTCACATCAAAACAACTTCGTTGTGTTGTTGTAATTCGATTGTTCCGGCGAGTTGTCGTGTTGTTGTCATTCAGTCTTCCGGCAAGTGGTTGTATTCGTTGTGACTCGGTTGTTCTGTCGAGTTGTTGTACTATTGTGATTCGGTATTTTGGCGAGTTTTTTTTTTAATGTGACTCGGTTTTTTGGAGTTGTGTTTGATTTTTTTGGCTAGTTGTTTTTATTGCGACTTAGTGTTTTAGGATTGTATTTGATTTGACTCGGTATTTTAACGCATTAATTTTGATGTAACTCGATGTGTTGGAGTTGTGTTTGATTTGTTTTGACGAATTGTTTTTGTTGTGACCAGATATTTTAACGATTTTTTTTTTATTGTGACTCTCTGTTTTGGCGAGTTATTTTTGTTGTGAATTATTTTTATTGTGGCTCGGTGTTTTCATGAGTTGTTTTTGTTGTGACTCAGTGTTTTGGCGAATTGTTTTTGTTGTGACTCGGTATTTTAATGAGTTGTTTTGGTGTAATTCGGTGTTTTAGCGAGTTGTTTTGGTGTGACTCAATGTTTTTGGTGAGTTGTTTTGATGTGACTCGGTGTTTTAGTGAATTGTGATTGTTGTGTATAAAAACAGTTGAAACACCTGATTTTTCAAAAAAAAAAAACTATTATTTACCTTAATTTTAAAAAATGTGTACAAAACTTTTGTATTTTTCAAGTTATCTCATGTCAAAATTCTTCAATTTTTTTTTTAAAAGCCTAATAAACTCTACCTCAACAGTGTCATGGGCTAGATCCGCCCTGCGTATGAACAAAAATTTACCTGATCCTGATTCTAGTGATGCAAAAGAGGTACACGGTAATATGCATTGACTTTATGATCTGTCCCCACAGTTTTGGATATTTAGGCAAAATAATTACCGATAGAAGAAAAAGACTCGTTGAAATTTCTCTCTTTTGTCATGGAAGTCCAAACAAAAAATTATTACGAAATCGACTTTCATGGATTAGAAATGTGATCTTAAATATGAGAACGAAAATGAATGATTAATTAGCAAGTAGATAGTAGATCTATCTCTATCTTCCAATGAAAATATACCAAATAAACACATCTTTAGTTTAGCGTCCAAAGGTCTCTTTTTGCGCTAATTGTCCTAGCAGCTCCAATGTGGCGTACGTCTCAGCACCCAATTAAGAGGTGCAAGCACTTTGAGATTGGCGGAGACAAGAAAGGAAAGAAACCTCTCTTTTCTAGGCGTGCTTTCAAGGAACTACATTGCCTGTCATTTGTTCTGTTATGTTTATATATTTAGCTGGACCATTGTTATCGAAAAAATATTAGCCGATATATTTTGTGTTTTTTCAGCTTTAAATTTTGAAACGGAAATTTCTTTCACTTTAAAAAAAAATATATGGCATTTTCTAAATATATTTTAGTGTGTGAGCGAGATAGACCTAAATAAACGGTTAATTTCACATATGGTCTCCAAAAGTGATCCAATTTGTAGAAACATAGGATCCTCCTAAATGTGTTATGTGTAAAGATTGTGTAAACACATAAGAAGTTTTGAGTATGTATGAATAACCCAAACTATTTATTTTATGTAAGTATAACATCATTTTTTTTAACACTATTGAAAGTAAAAAAAAAATCAATAAACATTTATCCTTAAAAAAAAAAAAAACCCACCTAATCACAGTAAGTAATTTGACGATCATGGTAAAAACACCTCTTACTAAGATATTTGGTCTATGTTTGAATTACCATCTCACATATTTGATTTCCGCCGACCGATGCAGCTTGCTCTTTAAATAGGGCCTTCTTCTATTCTAAATGTGCAGCCAATTAATATCCATCTTTAATCTCTGAGACAAAAAGGTCTTGTTAATATCTCTTTAGGTTTTCTTCCATAAGAAACAATGGTTTTGTACATCACTTCAGTCTGAATATTGTCTCTTAACTTTATTATTATAATCCATTCATGAGTTAATCCTAATTCCAATTTTTCTTCATTACCCGTTAAAAGTGATGAAAAATCGTTTGTCTATATACGCATGTAATATATGTTGTATATCTTGTAGCTCACTAGCTAGATTCATGTTTGATCATGCATGATCTTCATAATGATTTCGGTTTACATTTAATTCGATGCAGAAAAACATGTGGAAGTTGAAGATCGCTGAAGGAAATGGGCCGTGGCTTACGACAACGAATAATCACATCGGAAGACAATATTGGAAGTTCGATCCAGAGGCTGGAACCCGAGAAGAAAGAGCTCAAGTTGAAGCAATGCGCGACGAGTTCAAAAAGAACAGGTTTCGAATCAAACACAGTGGTGATCTGTTGATGCGCATCCAGGTAGGGTTAAAATAATTAATTCATAATATTTTCATTCCTTCTAATTACTTCTTTATAACTTTAACGTACAACTACTCTTATGTAATTAATTTATAGAGTGAAACGAAAGTCGTGTGGTTGATGAATTTATTGCTAAAAATAAAGAATGAGTCCGTCCCCCCCTAAACTGGGAAAAAAAGTTTAACTTGTAAAAAAAAAAGAAAATTATATATAAATGGTAATTTAGCCGTGTGTGTAATATACGGCTCACCATTCCATCCCAATCCTCCAATAGCTCATGGCTCCACTATTGTAAAGCACGTGAAAGTACATACAATTTGACTTTATAATTGAGGCACCTTCCATTTGTGATGACATGGATGGGAGACATAAAGGGATGATAATTATTTTATTTGACGAAGAAAAGAAAGAAATGCACAAGAAAAGAATGGGAAAAGTGAAAAAGAAAGAAAGAGCTAAAAAAAATCAAAATTAGTAACAAAACAATAGTGAATGATGTGGAGATGTAGAAACAGTGTTAGAAATAATGATGAAAATGTGATGTAAAAATAATGAAGAAGTAGGTAAAGAGGTGAAAAGTGATTGAAAAAGGTCGAAATTGAAATTTGAAATAATAAAGAAGTAGGTAAAGAGGTGAAAAGTAGTCGAAGTTTGATTCTCATTATAGTGATGAAATTATAATGAATTAAAATGAGTAGTGGAAATTTAATTAAAATTTAAAATATGTGGTGATAATTGAACAATAATCAAATTAATTGTAAGTAAGATTATAATGGTAAAAAAAGATAATCAAACAAGCCTACCCATTAGAAAGTGTGTAAAAACTAGTGCATTCCAGATGCTATTACAGGTAGGAATGCAAAGTTGAGTAACTCGTTGTGAGAATAGAGTATGAGATGACATTCTTTAATGATAAATACCACAAATCAAGACGTGTAAGTTTAGACTAATGTGTTCGAAAAATTTCTAGTATTTTAAAAGTACAAAACACTCAGTACTTTTATGCAATTAAAAACTTACTTGTAGATTTAAGGGTTCAAATTAAACAACAAACTGAAGCCTTGAATCTACATGTGCATTTTTGGTTTGGTCATATATGATGGGGTAGGAAGTTTTTGAGTACTAGAAAATTTTCTATGTTAATGTTGTCATTTTTAAGGGAAAATTTTAATTAATTAAATAGTATTGAAAACTTAATACTCCTTGTCAATGAAAATTGAAATTTTAGACAAGTTGACATAAGGGTCTTACATAATCAATTAATTAACTGGGCACACGTACTCGTCAATTCTCCATTAATTTGAAGTACTGAACTCAATATTCTTGTATGCCATAAACGCTTTTTTTTTGCAATTTTTTTTTTTTTTTTGCATTTTTCTTTTTTCTTTTTTTTTTTTGATATAATAGGAGGTAGGCAAGAGGAAGGGAATTACGGGGAGGGGTAGGTGTGGTTTCACCAAAAAACCTCATGTCTGAAACTTAAGTATTCAACTACTACGTCACAGTATGAATCACAAAGATTTTCATTTCTAAGATACTCCACCCATCCCGTGAAAATAGGCTACTATTCCTTTTTTATCCGCCTCAAATTATAGTCCACTTTGTTTGATTAGTTTCTTAGTTTTCTTATATATATCTTTAATTATTTAATGTGTATTGTTATCAATAAATAAGAACCATTAAAATGTAAAATTAATTAATTAAATAAAGAGGTATATTAAGAAAAACATTCTTAAATTCCACTTTCCTAAGAATATTAGTTGCACTTTCTTAACTTATGTGAAAATGAGAAATAGACTATTTTCACGGGACGGAGGAAGTAGCTGTTTAGAAATACTTAACCAAAACTTGTGACTTTTAAAATCCCTTTTTTTTTTTTGGGAAATTCAAAACATAATTCTCATTAGAATTCAACGTGTTCAATACATTACGAGATAAAAGAGGGCAGCCATCCAGGACACAAATTCAAAACACAAAGACTGCCATGATTGTAAGCAATGGCGCAGCTAGCCGACAAAGGGGTGCCCGAAAAAGTGGATTTAGAATTTTCAGCAGATATAGAATTTTCAGCGAATGGGCCATTTAAACAGTGGCGGAGTTAGGAATTTCATCTAGTGTGGTTGAAATTAATTAAAAAGAAAAAAAATTAAAGTAATTTACAAAATATATAATTATCTTTTATATTAGTGCAGCCATTTTAAATTAATTGCTAAGAGTACAATGTCATTTATATTTTCACAATTTTTTCAACATAAAGTATTTTTTATCTAATACGAATGATTGAAAGAGATGAAAATGATTGGAAGAGATGAATCGTATCTTTAATGAATGATGTTTACAAAATAAAAGTTTGTTACCACTTCTCTTCTTATTTAAAAAAAGAATAATTCTACAATAAATTTTCTTCTTATAATCCTATTTAAAAATGGCCAGCATTCAATGTGGTGATACTTCAAATGTGGTACCATCAAATGTCATTAATTTGCTATGATCTTTCTTTGTGAAGAGTCGTTTTTTTTACTTTTTCCTCATCTTCTTCTTCTTGGTTTCCATTTTTCCCCGCAATCGAAACTCAACAGTAAATTCAATCTTAAAAGAGAGAAAAAAGATGAATTTTCTTAAAATTCACTAAAATAATTCTGCCTCTCCTTCTACCCCATGAGCCGGCAGTTTATTCCCTCAGACTAAGTATAGCCCCCCACAACCTCCCCCCGCAAAAAATTAAAAAAAAAAAAAAAAAATCTTAGTGTACCTGCTTAAAAATTGGGGTGTGCCCAAGTGTCTTCGCCCCTATTTGTAAGCAAGTTAATAATTTTGAAGCATATGTTATAAGACTTATAGTCAAAGTAAAGTTGATATTAATGAGTGATTTTTAATGGGTAATAAAAGAGGAAATTAGGTGAGGTGTTAGTAATTTTTAAAAACATGTGCTACAATATATTTAGTTAAGAAATTACAGTGGGAGCTCATTTTGGGTGTCACTAATTTTTAAAAACACGTGCTACAATGTATTTAGCTAAAAATTACAGTGGGAGCTCATTCTCACTGTAAATCTAAATCTACTGTATCTAATCTAAAAATCAGTTTTTCCCACCATATTTTTGGCTCCCCCCACCCCCACACAAAAAAAAAAACCCCTCTCATACCTGACCTTTTCTATGTGATTTTTTCCTCTTCATATGTGACTTTTTCTAATTAAATGAAACTTTTTAATTTCTATGTGTGATTTTTTTTTAACTCAATGTGATTTTTTCTATATGTGACTTTTTAAATTAAATATAACTTTTCTTATATGTGACTTTTAACTTCTATATGTGACTTTTTTTTAAATCATTTGTGGTTTTTTTTATATGTGACTTTTTAATTTCCGAACGTGACTTTTTAATTTTTTTATGTGACTTTTTTAATTAAATGTAATTTTACTTATATGTATGTGACTTTTAAACTAAATGTTTTTTTTTAATTTCTATATACGTGCCTTTTTTTATTAAATGACTTTTTTTTAAACCATTAAATGACTTTTTTAATTTCCTTCGTGTTATTTTTTTAATTAAATATGATTTTTGAATTTAAATAATGGAAGCGCTCTTCAAAACAAAATCTACATGTGATTTTCTTAATTAAATGTGACTTTTTAATTAGTCAATTAATTTATGTGACTTTTCTAATTAAACATAATCATGACTTTTTTTTTTTTGAGGTAACAAAAGTGTG
>CAVNYN010223112.1:0-22743 GCA_963692815.1 Nyctanthes arbor-tristis | reverse complement strand
TCAAGAAATTCACCAAATTATCAGATGAACCCCCAAGCCAAAACTGCAGACTAAGAATATACATTCTTGCATCCTGAGCCTTGTCACTTGGCAAGTACTTCAAAACTTTAGGCAATGTCCTCACAAGCTTCAACATACTATCAGCAAACCCTGCAGATGATTTCTTGTTCTTGAATAGCTGGAAGAATGGACTTTTTGATTGCCCAAGCTGCGACATACTAAATGATCCCAATTTGTTGAGTCTCATTACTTCAGGCATTGAAGGGAACACTAGAACTGCATCAAGCCTGTCCCTTTCTTTCTCCACTGCAGCCTTAACCTTTAAGGCCAATTCCTCTACGAAAATCAATGAACCGATGAATATGTTAGCGTCCTCAAGATCCTTACAGAAAGTTTTGTAAGTATTTTCATCTCTAAGCTCCTCAACTAAGTACCCCACAACTTCAAATGAAGCATACTGTCCAGTCTTGTTAAGTGTCTGAACTGCAGCTGTAAGGGCTGATTGATATTGAGCTTCTAATACCACATAGACAACTTTTACAGTGGGAAGGCCTTGAGATTTTTCAGGCACAATTCGTCGAACTTCAGGAGTCGTTTGTGTGAATAATCCATTGCCAATGGCAGCAACTCTGAATTTATGGGGTATTTTTGAATTGTTCTGGTTTTTCTTAGGAAGAAACGAGTGAAGAAAGTAGTTCTTTTGTGAAATTGACGAAAGGTGTGATGTTTTAGAATTGGGCAGAGTAAAAGGTGAAGAAACTAAAGAAGCCATTTCTCAACTCTGTGATTTCAAGAAACACAGGCTTATTTTCTTGATTACACCAAAAACTTAAGAAATCAGTGTGTATATACGCGAACAATTTATATATGTATATACACAGATAAGTAGGAAAAATGGAGGGAATGGGTGGAGTGAGAAAATAAGCAAAAATTGAGTGAGAATTCAAGTGCTTATTATTTCCTCTTCTTCCTCAGCATTAGTGCCCAGTCTCCGAGTTTTATATTTTTTCCTTTGAAGGGTAAAAATGAACAAAGTAGCTGAAGAGTTTAGTGGTGAGACAAAGGGACACGTGGCAACAGGGTAGACAGCATTTTGAGGTTGAGTTTCGTTTCGGTACGATTTTAGTGAGAGAATATGAAATAGGACTTTGTCTATCTGCTTGGTTTAATTTCTTGCATTCTGATTGGTGGGCTTGGATTGCCAAGCGGTATGGGCAACTAAGAAGGGGAGAGTGCGTTGTGGATGATGATATAGATAGATATATAGTGCGAGAGAGAGTGAGATTTTCATGATCTTCCTATAATCAGAACTCTTTTTGCTTTGTAAAAAGATTCTGATTTTTGAGTTTGTGACCCTCAGTGAAAAGGAGTGGATATTTTTTATGTGCATTTCATGGGTCCATGTATCCTAGTTTCATACCAGAGGATTCTGCTTGCACGTGAATTATTATTATTACAAGATACAAGACAACATTCTCGTCCCGTGCTTACACCAAATGTATTTGGAATCCAACTGCTCATTTGGCCTTTAAACCGATCAACTTGCTCATCTAAACTCAAATACATCGAATTGCTAGATTCAAGCATTTGAACTCTGACATCATATTGAAGATATCGGCCATAATTTACAGATGATATGAATGGAGTAAAGAAGCAGAGTCGAGAACAACCCCGAGCAACAGTCCACTCCCGCTGATGCATCTTTATAATGTAGTCACTGTGCATATAAAACTAGTTTGCAAATATATGAAAAGCATTACAACACTTCAAACCAAAAAAGAAGATTAGATCGAAGATCTTGTTTACAGTCAAAGGTTAGAAAATATAGACCAATTAAATCAACTATTAATCAAGATTTTATAGAGGCACAGCAGCAAAATTGCTAAAATTTGTTTACACGTTAAAATCTACTCAGGTTGGATCCAAATCTAGAATAGCTCTTCCTGTCGATTTGAATAGTTTACAACTTCTTTCACTTTTGAGTAGTTGAGATCTGAAGGTCCGGGTTAAGAAGAAAGCTCTGGGGGCAAAACCAGTGACAAAATGGGTACAGTGTCATTGTTGACTCTCTACTCATCCACTTCCATCTCAGTAATAATGGCTTCATTCAAGATCGTCCGTAGTTCTTTCACTCTCTGTCTTGTTAGTGCTACACAATCCTGCAGTCATAGCAAATCATATTATTTGTATGCTAAGATTAGTTAGCCTCACCCGTGAGATATACAAATATTTGGCTGTTTTGATAATCAATGAATAGTAAAATTAGGACAGCAAACGTTTATTATATAGAAAATATAATATTCCAAGTTCAATTATGTGGATAAGCATCTGTTTGACCACAAGAACCCTTTACCCTCCCCTACAGAAAAATAGAGATCACAATGCTAAGGTGTCAAATAACCTGGATGGTTGATGTATGAGCCAGGCCTGGTCCACCTGGTTTATTAAGAGAAACTAGCTGGAACGACGAATCCAACACAACAGTTAAATATGTTTCCATAATAGACTCTTCTTCAGCTGTAGGATCTGCCAGAATGTAGTTCTTGTGCGGTAGGCATGTCAATGAGAATGGTACACTATCCAACTTCAGCTTTCTCTTCTCTTTGTTCAATGGCTCCTTCTCCCATATTGCACCAGAATTCTCCTCAGAAATAAGAACTATTCTTCCATCGTCATTGAGAGAAACTATCGGAATCTGCACTGGAATTATTGAGGAGCTCCATAAGAACAAAAAGATTCAATTGAAACTTCCAAAGCACTAAAATGAACCTTTTGAGGACATATGAATGGATAAGAGAACACCTTACCAAAGAAAAATACTAGTTTGCATTGTTCGTACAACCATAACAAATTAAAAAGTTGGTCAATCATAAAAAAGAGAACAAGTTATTAGACCTTGGCTGTGAGTCATGCAATTCAAACTTGATCAGGACATTAAAATGAAATCCAATTAATCGGACCTCATATTCCATTTAATTGAAATTATCATTTAATGGTACACATAATGCGACATAGATTGATCTCATTTTGCTTGAATTTGCATGTTGAAATTCAAGTTAAAAGCGGAGAGAACAGAAGATAACCCCCAATATGAGAATAAAATCCCACACCAGTTCACCATAGGCAAGTGCAAAAGGAAAATAACACAGCCACAGAACACTCACGATGTGATAAGGCAGCCACAGCAGAAAGCAATGCTGCGTCAAATAGGGCACCATCAGCATCGAGACAGTATATGTCCTGCAACAGTCAACTTATATAGTGGGAATAATAATGATGCCTCATGCATTAGAGACACGGGCCATTAAAAATGTATCATAACCATAGAAATGATATTCAATCCATTACCAGGTAGGCCATCCAAGCAGCTTTTCCACTGACCAAAGACAATTCTTTCAAATCAATCATCCCGGAACTACACAATTACAATAGAAAGTCACCAGAAACAAACTAGAACAAACTAAGATTTGGTAAAAATGATCCATAAAATTATTGTTATTCATCTGAAGAGGGCAAATATCGTAAAATGGTAGGATGGCAAGTAGGTGCTTGGAATTTGTTTAATCGAGATGATAAGAACAAAAGGCAAGTGCTGCATTGAAAAGGCATATGCAACTAGTGAAAGCTCCTGTTTTCTCAGACAATAACATTCTACCCTTGTAAAACACCAAGAGTCTATGATCCGCAATTAGGAGCAATCAGCTTGCAGCAGAAGTGGCCACGTGAAAAAATAGATAAGGTTTAACACACTAATGCAAATGCGCTGTGAGTTTCTCATCCTGATTGGATTCAACTAGAAACCATTACAAAGACACTAACATAGCAATTGCTATTTCTCATAGTCCAGAACCTTAAAACTCACGTACAAAAATTGCTAGTCACATTGGAGATTTTTCTCTACCTTCCATCTGTTTCTTGTGATTTAAGATTAGTAAACATATTGACCTTGTTGTCTATATTCAAACACCTTCATTCATAATGGAGATTTTGTTGAGTGGCAATGTAAATTGAATCATTGATATCAAGATAGTTTCAAATTTCTCTTGCCTCAAGATGATGTCAGATATTTGCTTGGATATTACAGGTGCTGACTCTGCTGGCCTGCCAGGGCGAACCAATGGAGAACAAATTGCAGGCATATGGAACTCAATAGCTGTAAGCATTCAAAAATATATATATAATAAAATAAATTATGCTCTGTTGAAAAATGAACTGTAATAAAAGAAGACAGAGTGAGTATCTAACCTATGCAGCCCTCATCAGGCGACTCAACTGCTGGTGTCATTACTTCCAATTTAACAGCAGCCAGCATGGTCTGAACATTAATAAATTAGCATGCGACATTAATATTAGTATCAGAGTAGTAGGAATAAACTAAAAAAACACGTACCGTGCAGCCTATTTTTGTTAGTGCTGATCCATTAGCAGATGCAACAGCTCCTACAGTGGGGAAGAATTTGATTTGGGCTGGTATATGATACATATAAAAAATAGAGGAAGCAAGTTGACAGTGAATGCAGAGTGAATTGACTAACCAAGTGCAATTGTAGTGTCTCTAGCTCTTTCAAGGGGCCGCCCATCAGGTCGTATTGATTTGAGCAGGTGATGCTCATGAAAGCGCATAGGGAAAAGGCGTCTAAATGCATCAACCTCCATCTCTGAAGACAAATCGTTTGAGCCATTGGTAGTCGTCATTCTTTTCAGTCTAGCCTGTCGTCCAACAAAATTTGCATCCAGTTTCACAATACAGAAGCATATTGACATACATATATAGTAGAACATAGACTATAGGGTTAGGGCAATGTCTCAGACTAAGTGGGGACAGGATTTTACCAGAGCCTTGCAGTTTTTTAGAGCTGTTTTATTAAATATTTTTCAAAAGATGACAAATGCTATATGATGGCTGCATTGCCAATGACATCAAACACGTTTTTCTTGAATTTACTACTCCCTCCGTCCCAATTATATAGTCCATTTTGGTGTTGCACACAGAGTAAGAATAATATTGAAAATGTGAAATATTCTAATAACCTTCCTATAATTTCCTTTTTTATGCGTGTTGGTTATATTAAATGTAGACTTAAAAAAGTTCTTTTTCACCACCACAGGTTGCACATGAGTCTTCTCGGGTTGTGAAAATAATTTCAGGAAAAAAAAATCAATGAATACCAAGAATCCTGGTTCTGCTCATCTTCCAAAGCTAGTTTTAAACATATTCAAGATTGACTAGATTTAAGTTTTCTTATTTTTTCAAGATTAGTTAGGGGTATATTTGTAAATGACAATGAAAATTAATATTAATATGGAACCAGAACTATATAATTGGGAAACCCTAAAAAGACAACATGGAGACGGAGGGAGTAATATAAGTGTACAACTTAATCACAACAGCGAGTAAATTACAATTGCACTTGATCAAATTCAAATCTAAACAGCTTACGCAATCAAAACGCCAAAAATAAATAAATTAATAAATAAACATAATGACGAACTAATTCAAAAAGTAATCCATGATTCATCTATAATTAATCATTAAGATGCCAAAAACTTGTATTCAAAACTTATGTATTTAACCAGATATTATTTATGCAGAGCCAACCGGGGTCCAATGAGGGCAGTTGCCCGCACTGGACTTCGATGGTTGCACAACTACAAAAATTCGAGGTATTGACAAAAAATCCTGGTGAAGATCGGCATACAGAAAGAAAAATGAAAATCCGATTCCCAAGAGCTAGAAGAATAGAATGGCAATGAAGCTGGACAGGGCCGGCCTGTGATTTCTAGGGCTTGAGGCGAGCTCGAAAAATAGGCCCCCGACATAGCAACAAATAATTACCTTTTACCACAAAACAAAACTTATAGATTGAAAGACACATGAAAATTAAATTTGAAAAGGAAAAAAAAAACCTAAAGATTACTATATTATCACCAAAATGCATTACAATATCCCAAAAAGTTACCTAAACACCGCACGTATTGCATTTTTAGAGGCACAAACACTAATCAAAGGTCTCCCACCTATATTTGCATTAAAGCTATTTCCTTTTCTCTTTTTCCTTTTCTGATATCCATGTTCACATTTCAGAGGCGTGACGTAACACTATTTCTAATTCAATTGTCCTACAAGTACCAATAAAATAATTAAGCAAAACCAAAGATGACTATAACTATAAGTAACAGTATATTTAAGTCCATAAGTTCATATCACTCAATTCATAATTCTAAGTGCAAATGGATTCAAGCAAATAGATCCCAATTTTTTTCTTTTAATCATAAAAAATGAAAAACACAACCCAAATATGACTCTAGACAGTCTCGTCTGTTCAATAAGCTGCATTTCTGTGCTATAATGGTTGGATTAAAGTGGTGAAAATAGCTTTAAAATTCCAGCAATGTAAAAATTCCAGCAAATGAAAAAATTAATAATAATTCAGTACATAGGTTCTTGACCAAATATCATCTAATAATTCATAAATTTGCGATGTAAAAATTCCAGCAATGTACACGTTCTCATACCTATCTTTTTATTTAAAAGACAGGATTCCTTTATGGCTAAATCCTAATTCATCATGCATGCCTAAATCATCTTGAAAAATAGGCTAATTCATAGGAAGAATAAATAGACTAGTTCAAAAAAGCACAAATCAAGTCAATGTGAAGAACATAACGCCAATCGGGAATTAGGAATTTAGGAATTACTGTTAGCTTACCTGAGGCTTTGACTGCTGCGCTGCGCGAGTAACTGCCGACCGGCGACCAAATAGAAGACTCCACCAACGAGACGACGACGAGAGGCAAAGCCACCGGACGGCGACCGTTCACGGGTTCACGTGCGACTGAGAGCCGTTCGAACTCGAAGGTTTTGTTTCGAGCCGTACTCCCAGTTCCTCAGACCTTTCACGTCACCGAAGGTTTTGTTTTGTCTTGGGATTGGGTTGGCCGATATTCAGGGCCTTTGGGCCCTTTCTTATTTTTCTAGGCCCTTAATTTCACGGGCCTGAGGCGAAGCCTTACTCGCTTCTTTAAAGGGCCTGCCTTGAAGCTGGACTGATTCAAATTGTTTGGTGATAAAGAGCGGAAGAAGACGGATACCGTAGCAATCATTTCTAAAGGAGTGTAAGCTTTCGTCTGCAATCCAATTCTATTTTTAAATAAAAATTAGTTAAATTAATTAGGGATAATTTGAAAAATATAAACATTTTTTATACACTTTTTAAAATTAAAGTACATGAGAGCTTTTTTTGAAAAATTAGGTGTTTCAAGTGTTTTTACAACACAACAATCACAATTCACCAAAACACTGAATCACATTAAACAACTTGTCAAAACACTGAGTCACATCAAAATAGCTCGCCAAAACACTGCATCACACCAAAACAACTCGCCAAAACACCGAGTCACAACAAAAACACTCACAATCAAACATAACTCCAAAACACCGAGTCACAACAAAAACACTCAAAATCAAACGCAACTCCAAAATACCGAGTCACAATAAAAACAACTCACCAAAATATCGAGTTATATCAAAAACAATTCTCCAAAACATCAAATCAAGAGATCGGAAGAGCATAATTCCAAAACACCGAGTCACAACAAAAATAACTCACCAAAATACCTAATCACAACAAAAATAACTCACTAAAATATTGAGTCTCAATAACACAACAACTCGAGGAAACAAGTGAATCACAACAACACAACCATCACAACTGAGTGGAACAGTCGAGTAACAACAAACACAACCACCACAATCGAGTCACTATCGACCTGCCCCCGAGACCCCTCCCCCGGCGACCACCGCCTCTGCCACAGGGACCTCACATCCACCCCAATGGCCTCTGCCATGTCTTAGCAATCCTTTCCCAGGCGTTTGGTAAGTAGATCAGCCGCCTCCTACTTGGAATACCTCATTGCTGTCCCGTTTGGCTCGCTAAAACCGTCGATTTCCACCACCTGAACTAGGAACTGATTTCCGCCACCGGTCGTTCTAGGACCACCGTTGCGGGCTAAGATAGCTGGAGTTGGGGTCGCGTTGATGGGGGAGTCGACAGGTCGGGGGTCGCCAGCCGATTAACGGCAATTTAGGTAAATTGATCGCGGAAGACGATCAGGCGATCTGCGTTTGGGGGTCGGGTGCGGTGGGGTGGGGGAGATCGGAAGAGCACACGTAAAAAAACGGGACCATCATTTCCTGATTTTTACAGTGAAGCCCCCAAACTACCTAAATTGCCTAATTAACCCAATTAATTACATTTACATATTTTATGAGACTAGCGTGTACGGTACAAATCTCTTATTCAACGTCACTTATTCTCTCTTTTATTTCTCATTAAAATGAGACAAAAGAAAGTGAGCTCAATGAAACAAATGAAGTGAGCAACAGGAGAAGGTCGGTAATATATAAGGTTTTTACGTCCCATATTCTCTCGTTGGGAAAACCAACGTAAATATCATTTTGACTTTCTCTCACCCTACTAAGGATTCGAAAGTATATTTTGAAATCGTTTTCCACTTTTTTGTTTCTATCCATCAATCTAAGGGCCTTGTGCGCCAATTACTATTTATTTATTTACTTATTTTTTTTAACTCACGAATGGATTACTTGTGTAACAATCCAACTAAAAGTAACGTAATATAACGTGGAATCGAAGATCAAATGGTGATACGAACTCATTTTTGTATAAATCATATAATTAGTCTATGATGATTGGTTGAACTAGCCAAAAAACGTTAAAGAAATTATACTTGTTTAGAAATCCTTAAATATTAAGTGAAAAAGTAGTTTAAACTAGAGATATTGTTTGGAGAAGTATCAAACAAAGTATACTTACTATATGAATGGAAAAATACATGTATAACACATATAGGCTTACCCATCAAGGCTAGGAAGAGTAGGGAATGACTGCCAAAGATTTCCTTTATCTTTTGAAACTTTGTGTATAGATGCATTGATTATTATTGGATAAGTCCATCACCCTTTAACTAAAAACTTCACTCAACCCCTCATAAAATACCCATTTGCCTTGCCTCCTATTTCACTCAGAAAGAATCAAGTAAAAGCTGAAAACTTCCGAAATTCAGAAAAGTTAGAAAGTGAAAAGGAAAAAGTTGAGTGAGCTTGTACTTGGGATTGACTTGTTCCTTTCTTTTCTCTTTGTCAAAAGTGTGGTTTTGTTTTGTTAAGATATCATATGAGCTATTGCTGCAGAAATAAATTCTAAAGATAATTTGTTTCTTTACTCTTGTGCATAACGGCTATGAAAGTTCATGTTTGAAAATATGAATTGCTACTATAGGTATTTCCCCACGGAAGTTCAAAATTTTAGTTGGGTTCGGGTCATGATATTAGCGTCAAGACACCCTTTTCGAATAAGTTCGATTCCAATTGTGGGAGGCTACTGAGGTAGTCTATGAACCAACGTTTTCTTATGTGGTACCGATTAAACCAGTTTCATGAGCGCTCAAGGAAATCGATGGAGCAATTCAAGCCCTAAAAAGTCGTGTTTTTTAAAAGAAATTCTTACATGTACATAGGTTGCTCACTGAATATGTTTATTCACCTTTTCCATGTTTTCTAAAATGCTAGATGATAGATCGGAAGAGCGTTAAAGTGACACAAAGCGTTTTGGGGGGTGTTGCTGGACGGAAGTTCTTATACCTATGTGATGAAGCGAGACATTTGGGGCTACTACGACGAGTTACGGGGCATTCATCACTGTATCACCACTCAATTGCAAATCGAGTACTACAACTTCGAAACCATAGAACACATCAAGACCGAGTATTATGAGAGTAATAAATGGGAACTCTCATGAATTGAACTATATAAATACTTACTTATTTTGATATGTAGATGTGACCTTTAGTATGGTAGTATGAAAATCTACTTATGAATGGTGGTGAACCCTAGCTAGGGAAAATGAAAACTTTTGAATTGTAATATAACCTCACATTGCTTATCTCTATAACCTTTTTGTAATGGTGTCTATGATGAAGTAATGAAATATATTATGAATGATGTTATTGTGTTGTATATCATTGGAAAGAACTACTGAAGAAGCTTAAAATCGGTACTGGAACATGTCTGGAACACAAAATTAAAGGTATAATACTATAGTTGTTCTAATAGAAAGCATCAATACTTTTGTCACTATCGATAAAACAGAGAGTACCATGGCTAATTAAAAGTACTGATACGCCTTCCAGTATCGATAAAACATAGAGTTACTTAACCAACTGAGAGTAGTGATATGTCTACAAGTATCGATACAAATGGAAGAAGGAGAATTTGACTAAGTATTGGGTAATCTATCTTTATAAAGGGACGATGTGGCGTGATTCAATTTGTGACCAAGAAAACATATATAAGTTATGAGAAAATGCCTTTTAATGTGGATTTTGTTTAAAAAAAAAAACTAGATACATAAAGTGAAACTAATAATTAAAAACAAAGTTGATAACTTAGTATATACCAAGACTGTGATTAACCGGTTAAAATCAAGGCTCGCTATAACTTGGAGTGTTTTTTGAACGCTTGATCAAAGATATATAGAATTTATTTAAATGTCACCAAACCACGTAGGTTTTGACAATATCGTCTTTAAAAAAATAAATCAACTATTTTAGAGGAGTTATGATGGGATGACACTGAAATCAATCAAAATTTTGAAACAATATAATAATATTT
This sequence comes from Nyctanthes arbor-tristis, assembly GCA_963692815.1. Taxonomy (NCBI): domain Eukaryota; kingdom Viridiplantae; phylum Streptophyta; class Magnoliopsida; order Lamiales; family Oleaceae; genus Nyctanthes; species Nyctanthes arbor-tristis. Next base: position 12,053 of record CAVNYN010223112.1, on the reverse strand, counting down.
GTGTTATATATTTATTATTATTACATGAAATGAAATATATAATATAAAAATGTGCTAATACATAAATAGAAACACTATTAAGTTGCGGTCCGGCTATGAAAACCAGTCCTGGTTCTTTATGGAGCCCGGTCTATAATCACAGACTGACACCTCACTTGATACACACTATATGACAGCATCTCATTAGAAACCGGGCTCCGTAAGGAACTTAGCCCTAGTTCCTTAGAAATTTCCTATTAAGTTGTGCTATATAATCTATAACTATATAATAAATGTGAGGAGTAGGGCCCATCGTCTTGCACTTATTTTGTCCGTTTGTGCCTCCTTTTTTTTCCGTTTGTGCACCTCTCTTTTTTTCCTTTTTTTTCCGTTTGTGAATGAATGAATTTATTATACATGTATTATGATCAACTAAATACTCCAATTATTCAACTTCAAAACTAGTATACATAATAATTTCGTTGCACACGTTACCAATAATAGGTTTGACTTTAACTCCATTTCACGAAATGTTCCCTTTTTTCCCCCTTTTTGTATAGTCATATAATTTTCTCCTAATTTATTTAATCAACTAATTAGCTCATAAATATATCGATTAGGACTAATATAGATACATTACGGAAAGCGTAAATTTCACATACCGTCCCCAACATTTGCACTTAGAATCGCCTGAGTCCCTAATCTTTTTTTAGCGCACTGGGTCCTCAACTTTTCACAAATGCACACAAAAGTTCTCTCTTAACAGAATCCGTCAAAATTTCCCTTAAGTAGTAGATGAAATAACCTTTATACCTTTACCTTTTAAATTAAAAAAAAAATAATTTAAGAATTAAAAAAATAAAAAATAAAGGAAAAACCCCACCCCTCTTCTCTTAGGCTTCCGGCAGCTGAAATGGGGGGAGTCTCCCCCCTTTTATCTGCCATAAATGGCAGAGAATGGGGAAAGACTTCCCCTATTTTTCTGCCATTGGGGGGGAGCTCCCCCCATTTTTTTTGCCATTAAAATGGGGAGAGCTCCCCCCATGTTTCTGCCATTTCAGTAGAAACGTGGGGGGGAGTCTCCCCCCATTCTCTGCCGTTTCCGGCAGATGAAAAGGGAAGAGACTCTCCTTCTTTCAGCTGTCGGAAATTGCAGCATTCCGGCAGCCGGGGACGGGTGGGTTGGGGTTTTTCACCTTTTTTTATTTTTTTAATTTATAAATTCTTTTGTTTTTTAAATTTAAAATGTAAGTGTATAAAGGTAATTTCATCTACCACTTAATGGAAATTTGGACGGATTCTATTAGAAAGGACCTTTTGTGTGCATTTATGAAAAGTTGAGGACCCAGCGCGTTAAAAAAAAGTTAGGGACCCAAACGATTCTAAGTACAAAGGTTGGGGACGATATGTGAAATTTACCCTTACAGAAACAAAAATATCTACTATAAACTATAATAAAGAAGTATTCATGGAAACACATGTCCAAACACAAAAAAAATAAAAAATAAAAGAAAAATTTGCTACTAGAAATCGTCGTCCATGTTTTTTGTCGTTTTGTGCTCCTTTTTTTTTCTTTTTTCCCAAATTCTTCCATAAAATATTCTTTTTTTCAACTAAATAGCTCATAAATGTATCGATCGAGGACTAATATAGATATACTACAGAAACAAAAAGATCTATTATAAACTAAATTAACAAGTATTCATAGAAATAGATATCCAAACATGTCTAAACACAAAAAATAAAAAAATAAAAGAAAAATTTGTTGCTAGAACTCAAGAAAATAAATTAAACATTTTATTAAAGATTACAATATATGACATCGTAATAACCGTTCTGATTTCCAAGTGGGCAGGATACTATAGATAACATTTCAGAATTGCAGATTTTGATGGTAATTCAATTGCTATAAAGTGAAGCATTGCAGAAAATGTATTTTTTGTATATCACATTTAAATTCGTTTAGTTAGTTGTTTGAAATAATATTTAATTTTTTGTTTACAAATATATTTCCTGCTAACTTTACGACACATGCAACGCACGTGCCGTAACTAGTATATGTATGTATATATATATGTGTGTATATATATATATATATTTTTGAATCAAGTTGTGCTATATAATATATTGATAATATAGTTTTGGTAATTAATCTTTTCACATGTATTCAGTTTTATCATTAATTTTACTGCTTGTTATTCCCCATTACCGTCGGAAATTGTAGGAAAAGAGGGGTTCTACAAAAAGAAAAAAAAGATTCTGTCGATATTTGTTATTTTCGATCAAGTTGGGATAGATGTAGAGTAGGTAGCTAGATAAGTATATTGGAAAAATTTATTTTCCTTATTATTTTTACTATTTTTCAATTTTTTTATTTAAATAGTAACGGATGTAAATAAATGTCATAAAAGATCTTACATGAGTTTATAAAATATTAGGGATTCACTAAGGACTCAGCGGATAGAAAGTACAAAAGTTGGGACTATATGAGAAATTAACCGTTATTATTATTTTTGGATTAATTTCACATACAGTCCAAACTTTGTACTTTCTATACAGTCTCCAACCTTTACACTTTCTATCTGTTGAGTCCTTAACCTTTTCTATCAATTCAATAGGTCCTTAACTTTTCTTATATTCACTCATAAGGTCCTTTATAATATTTTTGTCTTTACTTTTTATTAAAAAATAAAATCTAAAAAATAGTAAAACTAATAAAAATAAAAAAGAAAATAAATTTTTCCCAACTACCTACCTAGCTATTTATTCTACTCATATCTCAGCTTAATCGGAAATGACAAATACCTACACTTGCAACATTTTTCTTTTTTCGTGAAATCTACATTTTTCCTACCATTTATAACAGCAGTGAGAGGAACAATAAACAAAATATAAGTCTCCTTTTTTGCTACTAGAAATTACTACAAGAATTTGTCATTTACTACTAAGTTGGGGATATGATGGGTAACTAGATAGATAAGGTGGAAATAAATTATTTTCATTTTTTTTATTATTATGTTTTATTTTTTAATTATTTTTGCTTGTATTTAGTAAGCAATTTGGGTCTAATTGTCAATTTTATAGGTTATGAACCCATGACGTTGGAGAAAAGAATGACACTCAACTGATATAATGAGCAAAGATTGGGAACCATATGTGAATTTTACTAATAATGATCTCTCGCCAAATATATGAGGGGATTATTCGCTATACATACACGTGGCGGGAGATTTGTGTGGGCTCCTCACAGATTTTCTTAATAATTTCTCGTTACGTATGCGTATATCGAGATAGTCCCATTATACATCAAATGGGAGATTATTTTTATGAATTTTACCTTATTTTTTGGATGCAGACGGTACAAAAATGTGTCTCTTTCTGTAGTGTACGGGCTGGAGAGCTCTCTCGCGTTTGCTAATAAACTTTAGGGGCGAAGTTTGAAACCTAAGAAAATTTGGGGGTCAGAGTGCCAAACTGGTATTTAGGTTGCAAGCGGGACGTCGTTTTCTATTTCTAGTAAAGGTTCCGCCATAGCTGAGTTGCTTGCGAGCTGGGCTCCCGCCTCCCGAAGTTGAAGCAAACGAAATGGAATACTTCAAAAATTATCTATGAGAAGCTGGTAAAATGACGACTTCAAATCTGGAATCGTCTTCATCAGTCACTCAATCTGAGGAAATTCCCCGTTTTCACCACACCCCATTTTATTGGTAAGCGCCCCACATACATTCTCTTTCTCCTCTAGATAGTTAATTCTGTATATGCACGCATGTTTTCTTTTGATCAGTGTATATAAATGTTTGTTCTAAAGAATGTGCGAAAATAATAGTTTTTGAGTCTTATTCTTGGATTGATACTTTATGAGTAGGTATTCCAATCAGTTTTACATACTGTTTCTTCTCTTGTTGTGGGTTATTCTTGGATTGATTAGTTTTTACATGCCTAGAAAAATTAAAGCTTGAATATAGATACAGAAATGATCTCTTCAAAGTGTCACTGACATGATGATATGAAAACAGTAACGGTCTCTCTCTCTTTTTTTTTTTTAAATATCTCGGCTTGAAAATCCAAGCCCGAGATCTGAGTTTGAGATATGATTTTTACTGAGTAAAAGAGAACAGTAACGGGCTTGAACTCCTTTTCTTTAATTAATATCTACCAGGACTCTGTATGGCATTACAGCACAAAATCATCAAAAGAATAGTTCAGTTAATCTAAAGCTCAAAGGAGCATTCTGAATTTCAGAATTTATCTTGTCAAACGGTTGTGATCATCCTGCGCGACATATTAAGGGTAAATATATGCCACCTAATCACCTAAATATGGGAAAAAAATGACAATAGATACATAAGAGTTCTGACTACTCTCTTAATAAAGGTTAATGTTTAAGAATTGAACTTCAAAACTCATTGACTTGATTTGCATTTGTACCTCTTAATCAACTTAAGAGTAGACATGGGCATTGTGTCTTCCCCCTCCCCCTCCTTTTCTTTTCTTTCTTTTGTTTCTTTCTTTCTTTTTTTCCCCATATCTGTAGTCTGTAGATACCTTAGCTAATATATTAGTTGATAAAATATTCACTGCTTTTTCTTATTGATGCAATTTATTGATAGTGAGGAGAATGTATATATGCTCTGCAAGAAGTTGTCTTCAGATGGAATAGCAAAATCGGATGCTTCGGATCTCTTTGTTATTTTCATTTCCAATGAAAAAAAGCAGGCATGTAATCTATTTATTCCAACCACTGTTTTGAGCACTCTTGACTATTAGAGGTAATAAGATTATAATTTCCTTGAACACTGCATATGATATCAAAATTTCTTATGGATATATATCAGATTCCACTCTGGCATCAGAAGGCATGCCACGAGCAGATGGAGTTATTTTGTGGGATTACCATGTTATCTGTATACAGGTGAGAACTCAATCGATTAATCCATGAAGGATTGAACTATTTGGTTGATAAATTTTACTATACATGACAATACAATATAAATACACATCTTATTTTCTTTTTTTCGAAAAATTTCCAAGACAAAGAATTGGAAAAGTCTACTTGTACAAAAGTTTCTTACAAAGTTGTCTATACAAAATGATGTGGCTTCATCATGATAGTTGATTTTTAAGTGATGTGATGTGTAGGAAAATAGGATGTTGCCAAGTGAACCGTGTAAGGAAATTGTGTTAAGGTTTTTATGTAAGTGTAGCACAATACAATCACTTCAGATTGTTAGTTTCTAGGAGATTAGAGGTATAGCTTCCCTTATAGAACAAAAATTTGACTATTATCTTTGTAATGACTATGACAGAAGAGAAAAGACAGCAACTTGCCTCATCTAGTGTGGGATTTAGATTCAAGTCTTCCCCCCCGTCTCCAGCAACCACATATATCTCTGAAACCATTCGGCCTTCATTTCAGCTGTTTTCGGAGTTTCAGAGGTACGGCTAGTTGGATATCCAATCCTTTCTGGTTATACATGGCACGTGCACAAGAACACCCCGTAAAAGGAAAACTTCCTCCTCTCGATATACTCAAAATCCAATATACTTGTGGAGTGCGATTGAAACCCTATTTTAATTTCAACAGTCGCCTTTTCTTTGTGTGACAAAATACTTAACATTGTAATTTCAGGTTCTTCCGGATTGTGCATGCTCCACTTTTTCTTCGTTCCTTCGCATCTGATAGAAGACACATGAAAGATTCTTCAGGAAACTGGATTCATCCCCAACCATCGTATGAAATCATAGTCGCCGAAGGTATATGCAGCCAATTTAGCATATGAGAAGTTTGTTATGTTCACGTCTGGCCCAAAGAATCTTTAATTCTAGATATGGTAATCTCATGTTAGATAGCATCTGAAGATCGTGTTCTTTAAAACTGAAAGACCCTGTCTCTTCCATATAGCTTAAAGTTCGTAAATAAAGGCTACATGTATTTCATGACATATGGAATGCTCATGCCTGTATTACTAATTTATTCCCAGCACAGAGTTCTCCTTGATAATTTTTAGCACAAGATAAGGCCGGAATGATTTGAACTGGGTTTCTGAACTTAATTTTCTTGTAAAGTTCAATTATATCCTGAAAGGTATGGTTAAATTTCTTCTATTACATCTCCTGTGGAAGTAAGAATACAGAGAATGTATTTTCAACAATGAGATTGCCTAAAGTTTCAGGCAAAATAACTAATGACTTCATGATCAGATGAGCTTAAGATGTTTTACTTACTGGAAAAAAAAGTGGGAAATAAGCAAGTTGCTTATTTTAACACTAGGTAAGAGCTAGTTTTATTTTAATGCCTGAGTAACGTTTTTCCTTAATTTGTTTGGAGATGAAAAGCTTAATAGTAACTTTTTAATCTTGTTTTGAGCTTAGCCTACATGCTATTGCCCATGGTCTCCCTTTTTCCGTCCTCCAAACGCCCTACTTTCTTCTATTGCCTTACTTATCTTTTCTTGATCCTTCTCACTTCATCCATTCCTCTCTCCTCTGCACAACTTCCAAGAAATCTAGCCAGAGTTGGAGTTCAGTGCTCCATCACCATAATCTCTCCAACATTGGATCAAGATGAAAAACAAAGTTCCCAGTTGGAATTCCGTCAGTTTGTTCCAGTGTTGGGCATGAAACCCAAATTGTAGTAACTTAAAAGAGTTCAATCAAATGCATCATTGAGCTAGTCCTGATTGCAGATTAAATTACATTTCAATTTCTAGCTCAAAGGGGGCAGAATATTTATGTAATCAATTTCTAATAAACCCTAGATATTCTTAATAAAAGTAATGTGCTTTTACAGATGGAACAGTGCACAACTTGAACTAATACATGGATATGTCCCCCGGTGATGCGGTGAAGAGCATTGGTGATGATACTGTAAATGATGTATTCACCCAAAAACTTGGTGTCCTGGTGAGTGAAAGCCAATTGGAAGGATTCTTTTCTCTGCTTTCCTAATGATAGTTGAAGATCATGCAATATTATAGACATTCATGGTAAATCCATTTCACGGGGAAACATGAGCATCGGGCATTATCACATGAAAGTAAGCAGTGGCATCTGATAGAGTAGATCCATGTTCATTGTTTGGTGGGAAGTGCTGAAGCATTTGACTCAGTGTTCATGACGGAGATTGCCTGATGAGTGATGAAACTCTGTGAGATGGACTTGTACATTTCTGATGATACTTTGTGAGATGGACTTGTACATTGGCTAAGAATCTTTTCATTTAAGCCTTCATATATGATGCCTTTGTGATAATTGCAGCTGGTATATGTCCAGTGACTAGGAAAAACTTTCTATGGATTTTTATTTCCCCATATCTGTGGAAGTTGGAAATTTTATCATCTTTGTTCCTTCTTGTGCAATTTACAAGTCGTTTATGATACAAACATGAATTGAACAAAATAGGATACATGGGGCCCAATTTATTGTTTAAATTAGGACTCTATACACACTTGTCTTATTTATATTTGCCTAGAGTACTCGATTTTTTCCACATGAATTGACCTTCCTTGACAATAAGTATTAATGTATTAAACAAGAGTATCTAACCTATAGTAAAAAAAAGTTCAAATGCCATATAAATGTTCTTTTTTTAAAAAAAAAAAAAAAAGATGAAAACTGCAAAAATTGGCACATTTTATGTGGATTTGCAAAAGAATACCATTCATCATTTATTTGAATTAAATTATATATATATATATATATAAAAGACATGTGACCTATTTAAGTGAATTTATTATTTGATATTATTGAGTAATGGTGATCATTGCTACTGGTGATAAGAAAAAAAATAAATAAGGAAAAAAAAAAAGAAACATTACACTACTAAAATAGTCAACTCTTCCCATAAAAAAAAAGTTTACCTCTCAATTTTTATTTTTATTTTTATTTTTAAGTCTCTTTGACATTTTTAAAAACCAAAAATGGTGTTATGAAATTAAGGAAATTAAAACCAATACAATACAAAGCAATATATACACACACACGTGTGATGAAAAGAGAAGTGAGGAAAGTTTCTATTTATTTGTTATATTGAAATGAATAATATAACTCTCTTTATAGATTGATCTCTCATATAGATTGATACGAGCAATTCTAGTGGAGGGGTAAAAGGCTAACGGAAAAAGGACATGGGGAAAATTAGGCGAAAAAACTCATTTTCAAATAATAGGTAGAGGAAGAATTTGGGGTGGGTATACCAGGTAATCAGTTTCATTATTCATGTATGTATTCAATTGAGATTGCTTTAGCCATTCCATGTATGTATTCTATTGTTCGAATTATTACCTTTGACGTATTTTTGTTCCAAATGCATGTATTTAATTTTTCCGTAATGCGCTTTTTTCCACATTTTTCAAACTTTCCATTTTATATTTGACAATGTGTTTAATTTTGACAATAAAAGAGGACACATGTGGCGGGTATAATTAGTTTGTAAAATTTTTTTAGTAAAGAGGGAGGGGAAATGGGTAAACAAGGGACCAAATTTGGCCCCCATTTTTACCCATTTCCACCCCAAGGTGGATTTTTAGCACTTGAAATGAATGCTACTAATTGGCTTTTAAGGGGGAAAACCCGACTTCTATTAGAAGTGCTTGAAAGGGACAAAATGGTCACGAAAATACAATACAATTTGATAATTACAATATGGGTAATTATATTACCACTACTTTTTTTCCTCTTCCTACACCACATTTTATGCACACCACTAGTAAAAGATAAATATAATAGTTACACCACATGCTATTTTACAAATATAACCATATCCTTCTAATTTAGCTAAAAAATAAAATAAAATTAAGAATAAAATGTGTACACATTAAACATATAAATCTTATTTTTATTTTTTTTTAAACTACTAGAGAAATTGGATTATTACTGCATCAATGGAAAAGCACAATTGCATCTCAGACGACCGTTGTGAGAATTTTAAATATGAATTCATCATATGCCTTAAAAAACTCAAACAAACAGGAGAAAAGATTCAACCTACAGGATTTAGTTATATTCAAATTTGGTTTTGAACATATTTTTAACCACGAATTGCAGAAAGGATTGTTAGGGTTTAAGGGGTGTACGCCATGATTTATTTGAATTTGACAACCATGAATTAAGAAGAAGAAAGATCGACACACAACTTTAAGGAATTTAATCATATAACCCATGAATATTTCCTCCCGAATCCTAAAAGACATAAAGCACAAAGATAAAAAGTTCTACATCCACTACGGTATCTCCTCTTGAAGAAATTAATTGGGTAAAATTTGCTAGTTTTTCATATTCTAATTCAAATGAAAGAGTTTTTAACAATTTCTATTTTGTATTAATTCTTGAAACCGTGGTTATGTTTCTTGAGTAGGTAGAGTACACGATTTCATGTAAAAAAATCTCTTATGTTATCTTGATTCACATTAATCATTGGATTAAACATTATAAAATCATTACTGTTTACATGAAATAAATGGAGGAATGATTTATGGAGCAAAAGGAACAGTGACGACACAGAACACAAGGCCAAAACGGATTAGATGATAATCACCAAATTAAAGTTGTCAAAATTTCCCTAAAATCCTATACTAATGGCAGCAGAAATCAAACAAGCCGACTTTGACAAATTGTATCACGTGAAGAAAAAGAAAAGAAAATAAAGAAAAATGGATGTTGATATGGTATAGGAATAAAAAATAATAATGCATGATATATTTTAATGAAGGTTAGTGATGTAATTTTGTTTATGGGCATCTAAGTAAATAAGAAATTATGAATGGGTAATTATATTACGAGCAATTATATTGCCACTACGAAATTTATTCATTATACCACAATTTTAAACATTTTATTTATTTACACGAATGTCCTTCTATGAAATTACCTAAGTGACTAGCTTTGAAATACTACTATACTATTGAATATATGCAATATAAGAATATCACCTATTAATGTCACTTTTATATATATCTCTAGAATTACTCTAAAAAATAGCATCTTCTGCAGTAATTTCCACCCCCTCCTTTTAGAGATTAATCACAATCTCTCGTGCAGGCGCACACATTATAGGATATTATTGATAACAGCGGGAGATTGCAATCTTTTTTTGACATTTTTACATATATTTTTATGAATAATTTGAATTGGACAAAGTTAGTAACAAAAAGTTTGACAAAATTGACATGTAACTTGTATGATTGGTGTTGATGTAAAAGTAATGTGATGTATTGAAAAATAAAATTATGTTATGTGTCAATTTTATTAAATTTTTTGTAAGTTATTTTATCTATATAGTATAACCTCATTTTTAATGGTATTCAAGTTGATCAAAACTATCATTTTTAATGGTATTCAAGTTGATTTGTCATGCCGGCACGATTCCCCTTACTACAATCCTACGTGATGCTCAAAAAGGAAAAAAAAAATTAAAAAAAAAAAAGTTTGCCATTTTTCTGCACCTGTTCCGCCATAGTTGACTTGCAGTTGCAGGCTGTGCCCGGTAAAGTAGAACCCAATCAAACGACTAATAGAATTATTTACCACAAACGATAAAATGGCGCTTCGCATCTGGATTCTTCTTCTCCAGTCACTGAATCCGCGGAAGTTTCCCGTTTTCCTTACACTCAATATTACTGGTAAAAGCGCGTGCAAACTCTCTCTAGCTGCTTTGCTTGATTCTGTATATACATGTATGCCGTATGTATGAAATTGTATATTTGTTTGAGTCAAAACATAATTCTGGGCAAGTTCTTAATGATATTCCAAATTTATGCATTTCAATCGATTTTTGTTTTTTTTTTTTGTTCTAGAAGGGTGCATTTTAATCAATTTTACTTACTGTTTGTATGTTATTCTTGGAATGACCAGTTTTCACATGCCCAGAAAAATTGAAGCTTGAATATACATTTATGAATGATCTGAAATTCAGATTATGATAAGCTAAATCCGTGGCACATTAATATTCGGCTGCAAGAAGTTTCCTTTTCTACAGGCTAAAGAAGAACCTACCGCTGTGCTGTCGATCAGAATTTTCTGTTGTTGTCTTCTTAAATTGGACGGCCCGCAGCCAAATCTTTCCTCTTGCTCAAATCTTCTTGTCGGTTTCCACACAAAGCAATATTCTAGTCTAGTATAAAAAATACAAACCAGAGTTGAGATCATTTATCTTCAATGGATGGCTAGACTTGTTATTATTATAGCATTATAGTGGATAATCATCAAAGGAAGAATTCAATTTGGGTTATCTAAAGGTCAAAGGAGCATCCACAATTCAGGATTTCAAGATTTATCTTGTCAAGCGGCGATTTTAATGTGAGACAGTGAAGGGTAAAATTCTACGCAACCTGAATAAATATGAAACAACAGTCAGTAGATGAGAGTGTGGACTATTAGGAAAAGCTGACATCTTAAGATTTGAACCTCAAAACTTATAATTATGTTTATCTTCTTAGTTTTTAATTATTGTTATTGGGTTCTAAAATGTCCTAGAATTTTCCTTAGCTAATGTATTCACTGATAAAGTGTTCATTGCTTTTCTTTTTTTATGTAAATCATTGATAGTGAGGAGAATGTATATTTGCTTTGCAAGAAGCTATCTTCAGATGGAATAGCAAACTCAGATGCTTCGGATCTTTTTGTTATTTTAATTTCCAGTGAAAATAAGTGGGCATGTAATCCTGTTATTCTTAGTCATTGTCTTGAGCATCTTGACTATTGGCAGTAATAAGGTCACATTTCCTTGAATGCTGCACTCTATTGAAATCTCTTATGACTCTCTATCAGATTCCACTGTGGCATCAGAAGGCAAGTCATAGACCAGAAGGCCATATGTTGTGGGAGTTCCATGTTATCTGCATTCAGGTGAGAAATCAATCAACTAATCCATAAACGATGTACCTATGTGGTTGGTAAGTTTTCCTTTACATGGCAAACCAATATAATAACATGTCAGTGTTCTGTTTCTACCTCAAAACAGAAATAGATTGAGTGGAAATGAATCGTGGATGTTTGTACATGTGGATCTCACGAAGTATGTGGATGTGATTGGTTTTACCATTTTCTCCTTTGAAATAGAATTAAAACGCTAACAG
>CAVNYN010223111.1:0-17232 GCA_963692815.1 Nyctanthes arbor-tristis | reverse complement strand
AATTCACATAGAGATATAGTGGGTTTACTTGGTTGGGTAGATTTGAATTTGCTCGAGAGAGGTTTTCAATTAAACTTGTGAAACTGGTTGTGAGCACGTGATGGTGAATTGTCATGAGTGGGATTGCATAATTAGAACGCCTGTTTATTGTGGATTCGTGAGTCTCAACGCCTTCATTCATATATTTTCTAGTTGCTTATTAGATTACAATAGATAAAGCATTTAATTGATAGTCTAAACAATCTCATTATTCTTTTACAAACTTTTAATTTTCTTATTCAACTGGTGTGATATTGACTCAATAGAAATAGGTGACAACTTTCCATGTGGGATCGATATTCGGGACTCTTCTAGTCCTATACTACTTGAACGATATCGTGCACTTGCGATTTTTCCTATCAGAATACTAAAGGCTTAGTTACTGATACTGAGATATACCAAATTTATTATTTCTTTCGTCTCATACTCGTCCTATTTCTGTCCATGGATTGTACTTCTTTGGGTTTGACAATTGACACCATTGGAAGTATATCTGCAAATGGATTATTAATGCAGTCACTTTGTGCGCAGGTCGTTTCTAAAAGATCTCTAAGCAAAGAGGAAGGAAATGGAACCTCTACGATAAGCTTTTGGCTAGTTATATGAAAAAACCATGCTGATACTAAATCTTTACAGTCCGTTGAAGCAATTATTTTCTTGAGTTTATGAAGACAATCTTAAAGATATGCTTATTAATTAGTTGTTAAAAAGATTACCTTAAATGTATTTTCTTCATTCTCAAAAGATATGTTGCTCTTAGAGATATTGCTTGCATTATTCTTATCTATGATGTAATAAGTGTGTTTTGACAAATCTCTGTGAAAGTTAGGGCATACCCTAGTTAATTGTACAAAGACGATCTTATACGGGAACTTATTTATAAATTCCTTACACTTGATTGTTTTAACAAGCGTGATCTTATATTTGTTATTATATCTGAAAATGAATGCATTTTCTTCAGAATCTACATAGATCATTAAACTTGTTATGTTTAACTACAACAAATCACAGCAAAAGAAATTACTTGAAAATGGAGAACACGAGAAGAATTCGAATGCTAACTAATCTTTCAATAAATGGTAGTTAGGTGTATGGCTTATTAATACACTATAAATTTTTTTCTTTGGAAGGAATTAATACATTAAGAGTGTGTTTGATTGTATACATTTTCTATGGAAAATGTCAAATTTCCATTTAAACTTATGTGTGTGTGATTCACAGTAAAAATGAAATTCAAATTCTATGGTACAATCTTAGAAAACAATTTCCACCTCCCCTAAGTAAATGCCAGCTTTCATAGGAAACATTTACTTAGAAAGGAGGTGAGAATTGTTTTCTAAGGAAAATGGAAGAAAAACTATGTTTAATAAGATTGTACGATGGAATTTAAATTCTATTTTCACCTGTGAATTGAAACGAACAAAATTTAGAATTTAAATGAAAAATTAATATTTTATGTCATAAATTTATACAATCAAACACCTTAATTGTATCTTACTTATTTCTTCAGCTACGCTTGATTCAGTTATTGGCACTACAATTTGTATGAAATCACTTCTGACTTGATTAAAAATGAAACACTGTGGCCAGTCCACCACGGCGGTATACTAGTTCTAGGCCCTTTACAAATACAGTTACGACTTTGCAGAGACGTGTTTTTGTATATGCATACAAATGCTATTTATCCGTGCTCTCACCCCGAAAATCGTTTTCACCGGAATCGCGGTGGAGTAGTAACAGAGGGAGGAGCAAATGGATTTCCAGTTTCTGTATATTCCGTAAAAGGGAAAGGAAAATGTAAGTCTGTTCTACATCTCTGAACCTTTCCCAAAAATCTCTCTTGTCCAGATTCCAGTCGCATCTCAAACTCTCGCTTGGCCATCCCTTTTTTTTTTTAAATCTGAGCTAAGGCAAATTGCGAAATGATTGTATGAAGAATGAAGATAGTAACGTATAACGTGAACGGACTGCGTCCTCGCGTTTCACAGTTCGGTTCTCTTCGCAAGCTACTGGATTCCTTCGACGCCGATATTATTTGCTTTCAGGTTTCCCATCTTTTCCATTTTTTTCTCGGCATATACACACAACGTTTATTCCTATATATAAAATTGAATTTATTGTTGTTCGGACAGGAGACAAAACTATCGAGGCAAGAACTCAGAGCAGACTTGGTTAGGGCAGAAGGATATGAATCCTTTTTCTCTTGCACTCGCACTTCCGATAAAGGCCGCACCGGTTACTCCGGTCAGCAGCATTCTTTTTTTCCCAGTTATTCTTCATGGTTGTTAAATTTCTGCTAATTAGAATGAAGTTTTAAGATGAAAGATTTTTAGAAATCCAGTTCATGCTACCCTTGCTCTCAAACTTGTTTGGATTTCCAAAACTAGCTTGCATGGGATAGAATTCTAAGTTTAAGGGTGCGTTTGATAGATGGAAAAAATTTTTTTTTTTTCTTGCTTACATGGAAAACATTTTACCTAGGAGAGGTGGGAATTGTTTTTAAGTGGAAAGTGTTTCAAAATGTGCTTAAAGGAATTGTACCATGGAATCTCTATTTTGTCTCCCCTTTCTTTTTCCTTCTATCAAACACACAAAGATGGAAAATTTTCCATGAATTTGAAAATTTCCATGGAAAATAAACCCAATCAAAATGATAAATTGATAGAAGTGAATGATGCATAAGCAGGTAGCTAGTTTGGGTCTTGGAAATATCTTCCCTAACTAAAACGATGTTTGATCCAGCTTAATTCATAAATTTGGGGCTTATGATTTTTGCTAAACATGATCAATTAAGAGGACATTAACTATGAGTAGTTGGCTATGTTTTTCTTGTCAAGTTTATATGTAGAAGTCTTGATATTTAACTTCTGCTAGCAAGACTTTACCACTACCATTCAGTTATATAAGGGTATTTCATATGAGCTGGATTGGAGCAACTGTTGTCTACTGTGGGCATACTGCTACTAATATTTTGAGATAATGCAATAATAAAACTCGCATATCAAAATATCGAATAAATACCTCATTAGCAATAAGTAATTATATTCTTCTCGATGCAACGTACCAAACTATCATGAATAGTACTCATAGCACCACTTGTGTTATAGCTCCAGTCTAGTTGTTTTTAAATGATTGGTTCTTGCAATGAGATCCATCTTGTTTGAATCGCTTAAATGCTACCTAAATTGGTTGAGTAGCTCTAGTCGTGATAAATAGCAATAATCAAGAATTCCAGTTGACCTGAATTATTCTTTGTAATGCTCATATCAGTATATATAATTTATAGGATCAAAAAGGGAATATTTCTTCTTCTTCTTTTTTTTTTTTTTTTTTTTTTGGGGGGGGGGGGCACCGGGGGGATTAATAGTTAATTTTTGTGCACCACTGCTGACCATTTACAATTTCCGTTGGAGCACTTCAATAATATATGTTTGAAGTGAACTGGACATTATGGATTTTGTTAGCAACAACTGTCACGTGCATAAATTACAAGACATGGTCCCTATATAATTTTGCTTCCTCCGGATCATTTTTCTTCAAACTCATTCTTAGCCACATTTTTTCACATAAAATAATCTTGCACATAAGTTAGTAATCTTTCGTTACTATTTTAATCACTCATTCTCTAAAGAAAGTCACTTCTTGACAGACTGTCAACGAAAAAGAACTTTTTTTGCTTAATAGGGGAGACAAATGAATCCCAAATTAGAACTTACGAGGAAAAATGTTTTATCCGGAAGCATGAGTGAGAATTGCTACTGAACTTTTATTTCTTTATATTTCTTATTTTGGCAGCTACCCTGAAAGGAATATGAAAGCATATATATGTTTATTCAGGTGTTGCAACATTTTGCCGAGTTAAGTCTGCATTCTCGAGCAATGAAGTGGCTTTGCCACTTTCTGCAGAGGAGGGCTTCACAGGGCTTCTTGAGAATTTCTCCGGCTTTTTATCTCGAAGGGAAGAATTTCCGTTAGTAGCGGAAGGCCTTGAGGATTTTTCTACAGATGAGCTTTTGAAAGTTGACAGGGAAGGACGCTGTATCATCACTGACCATGGCTACTTTAGTGAGTAAAAGTACCAGTAATATATGCTTAAATATCCTTGTTTTCACTACTCTTACTGTACAATATGTTGTACTTGCTGTTCAGTAACAAAGTATTGTCTGGCTTGCAGTTATTTTCAATGTATATGGGCCTAGAGCGGAACGTGATGATGCAGAAAGAATTCAATTTAAATTAAACTTTTTCAAAATACTACAGGTAAACCAGTTTTTGAGGATTATACATGATAAATATTGAATGTCTGGGTTTCTCAATGTTTCACTTCAGCTTTTGATGTGATTACAATCTCATTGTGTCATTTAGCTAAATAAATTTTGGTTTCAAATTATGCAGTCTGATCATCATCGAATACCATAGAACTTATTGTACATCCAGAAATATTAAGAATTGAATTTTGGCAGAAACACGTGTCTTATTTTTTATTGTAAATACCATTGTTCTGATTTACCATTTATATGACTTGAATCATCGGTTATACCAATTTGGTTTATGACATTTGCATATAGTCATGTTAGTAATTTTGCTTTAGAGAAGGTGGGAGAATTTGCTGCGCCAAGGACGTAGGGTATTTGTAGTTGGGGATCTCAACATTGCTCCTGCAGCCATAGATCGATGTGACGCTGGGCCAGATTTTGAGAAAAATGAGTGAGTAGCTGTCTGATCCCCATATATCTTCTTGACAAAGGCACAAATTATGTGCATGTTGATGCCTTCTGTTTTATTCATGTAGTTGAGTTCTTGCCTTGCAGGTTTAGAAGATGGTTTCAATCTTTGTTGACACAAAACGGAGGTAAATTTTCTGATGTTTTCCGGGAAAAACATCCCGAGAGGTAAATATCTCAACTCCGAGAAATGAAATCTTTTTTCTCATTTTCTTTACTGATTATTGTACGCATTATTATATACAAAAGATGACAGCAATAATTCTGCCACACATCTCAGTTCTTCTAATTAGTCTGACTACCCTTCCACTAGATGGGAAAGAAATCAGCACGTGATTAGGCGACAATCTATACGAATTTCCGTAATATAGAATGATACATTGTCATACAATGAAACGAACTAAGGATTATCCTAGAATTCAAGACTATCTTATTTAGAGAATTCAAGACTATCTTATTTAGAATGTCGTCACTTCTTCTCCAGTTGAGTTGTAGATGTTGATCATGCCTAACATGCTGCTCAGACCTTTAAAGTTAGTTAGAGATAGAGCATTGATGAGAATTTTTGCTGTTTGAGAGATGAATTGGCAGTCTATCTCAATATTCTTTGTTCTATTATGATGGACCAGTTCTTTGTTCATATATATCCATGTAAGTTTTGTATGATAATCAACAAAAGATATGAGCCATCTAGCACCTGTCATATTTTTTACCACCTTGAGACATCATTATGAATCAAAGCAAATGGTTTAGGCGGTTTATATGAATATCATGGATATAAATCTTAAGCATGTCAAGTTGACAAATTTCACAATAAAAGATTTCGAATTTTATTTTTATGAATAAATAAGGAAGTTGTTTCGAGATACACAATATGGAGTACCTAGATGATAGTGCCATCATATCACCTCACTATCTTCGTTAACTCCATGGATTGGTGAAGAAATTACAGTAGATTTCTCTTTGAGGACGTCTCATGGTTTGAATTATTTGTCGCTGCGAAGTTCCATCTTTGAGGAGATGAAGCCTTAAACAAATCTCAAAGCTAGAAACAATAGGCTATCTTGTATTAATTAGAGGGTCTAAAGTTCTTTAAATAATGTTACAAATAAACATAAGGTGAGAATAGAAATAGGGAAGACCTAACTAGAAAGAAATATAACAATGGGGAATAAAATCTATCCTAATACTAATTTACTCCAATTCTACTATTTTAATTTTAGTTGGAATAATATTCTGGCCATCTACTTGAAATTATTGAACTACTACAATGCAATCTAAGTAGTCGAGCCCTCACCCAGTCAATCAGGTCCAATCTCCATCTGGATCAATATTCCTTCACAAGAAGGTAACATTTCATAAGTAGAATGCTAACTCCAAATTCACAACTAACAGAAATTATTGGATATCTAGTATGGATGGGAATCCCTTAGTCCTTGCACATTCAGCGCCTAGGTCAACATCAGAAAAGCGAGGTTTACGGGTAGAAAACCATGGTGTGTCTATCACAACGGAATACAAATATGACTGAGTTGACGAAAATGAAGTGTCGCACAGTTCTAATTTTCACTGGTAGTTCTGCCGTTCACATAAAGTTGAGATGCCCTCTCTAAGCTCGCCATCATAGGTCAACAATCAGTAATGATTTGGGAATACATGGTTTGAACTTCGCATGCAATAACCCAATAAAAACAAACCCAAAAGTAGTTCTTAACTTTATATTTCAGTTTTGAAGGTATCATTTCTGTATTTTGAGTGTAATTGTCTAAAATTGATTGCTGTTATTTCAGATAAAAAATACAAGCATTGCTTATCCCCATACCTGTGTTTGGAATGTAAATATTTTTGAACTGTATGTTCCTGGACTTTAGAAAAAAAGATGGATCTAATTCCTAGATATTTTCTCCTACCTGACACTTAGCTTTCATCATAGTTGGTAATGCGTTGCATGCTTTATAATTTTCATGATATAATGTAATTTGATACAAATTGCATCTTTTGTCATATGGATGAGGCTCCAAAATCAACAAATAATGTAACCAAAATAGTAACCATTTTCTCCTTACAATTTAGGCAATAAAAATTTACCTACCCATGCCTAAAAATTTACCTACCTAGGCTACGAGTTTGTTTCAAATATGGGAGCCTTCGTGTTTTGAAATTTCTTAGGACTGAACATTTTGCCGTAGCTCAAACTGTTCATTGCTGAAAGGATTGACCTTAAGAAGTGTCAGATTTCTCATTTGTAATAGCAGTAACCCTTGAGTCTCCCTGTTGTTAAATGAACATGAGAGTTTCTGGTCACTTTTCTGTTTATGTTATATTATACATTCATTTTTTATTTTATTTGGAAACCTTTCCTATACATAGTTTTGGGGTTCCCTCGACATTTACAGTGATCACATCGTGGCCTTTGTCTTCCTTTTATTTTTATTTTTTAATTATATTTTATTTATTTTAACAATTATCTTTGTTATACGCTAGGTTCCTAGGGTAGGGGGAGCAAAATTATTGATCATTTCGGGGAGGATTTTGGAATTTATCATAGTCTTCTTCTGTTTTCTACTCTCGTACTTCAGAGAGTGCTTCATTGATGTCTGAGAGAAGCTTTTGCTCCAATTACTCTTCCCCTAACTTCACAGGACATCGTCATTCTTGTTGAGACCAAGAAGAAATTGTTTATGTCTTTTTCTTTTGAGCGGTCTTCTTCTATTTGTCCTGTCCTTGCTTGAATTCAATGTGTCCACTACAATCATATCCTGGCGATGCTTATGATGTATGATGGTATTGAAATATTGTGGGACTTCCAATTTCCCTTGATGCTGATTATGGAGAGAATTTTCAATTTCAAACACTTAAACTAGTGTTTTTATTTTTGTGTCTCCTTAGCCGCATCCTAGGTCCTCTTTGCTTTTCCATATGGAAGAAAATACCGTACTATATCGTTGTTGTTGAATGAATTCATCAACCATGACATCACCTTGGTGTCTTGTCTTCTATACTGTGAATTTGTAATCTTTCTTCTTTCATTGGGCTGCATATCATCTTTTCCTTTACAACTAATGAACTTCATCACTGAGTGCCCATTCAGCTTGTGTCCGCTTTAGTAATGGGAAGAGTAGTAATTTCGGATCCTCCGTTGTTGCTTGAAGCAGAAATATTGTTATTTATATAGTGATGAGGTGACTTTAGAAATGCCTTATTTCTCTTATGAATGGGAATGATACGCAGACACAGTAAGGGCTATATTTCTGCCAGTCTGCAAGACCGTAAGATTTTTTTGCCATTGCCTTCTTCAATTTAACATCTTTCAGCAATATATCTTCTTTAAACCTTTCGGCTGGTTTCAACTGGGAAAAACAAAGTGTTCTAGTTATTGGGAAGGTCACTCCAATAAACTAGGTAGCAGTCTATCAAATTTTTCTCAAAATAATATAAAATATACAAGGAAACAAACAAACAATTTTCCTAGAAGTTAAAACTAGCTTATTCAGAATCTCTATAGTACTTATTTTTGTGGAATGCCCATTTGAGTATTGCTTGAAGATTTAATTCCATTAAAAGGTTGCATTCTGCATGATTTCTCCATATATGCGTGCTCCTTTCTGTGCTTTCAATAATGCGATATTTTGATCTTTCCGAGTATTATTAGTACTATCATTTATGCGATTCTTTCTGATTTAAATTTGTCATAGAAGAGAAGCTTACACATGTTGGCCAACTAATTCTGGTGCCGAGGAATTCAATTATGGAGCACGTATTGACCATATTCTCAGTGCTGGGCCATGCTTGCATAGAGATGAGAATCAAGGAGGCCATAGCTTTGTGTTGTGCCATGTTGAAGAGTGCGATATATTACTGCAGTACAAACGCTGGAAAGCCGGTGATACGCCCAGGTATAGATTAGGGAAGATGGAGCCAAAGGCATACTTGTGTTTTACTATTTTAGCTCTAATCTTTGGAATAGTTGTGTAAAATGTTCTATCTTTTGATCTTTCATCTGTTTTCCTTTTCGTTCCTAGAAGTTTCTTTGATTCTTTCTTCATGTTCTGTGTTTCCTCTTCTCCCTCTCATTTATCTTGTAGCTACCTCAGTTAATTTGTCTAGTTAGACGTTATTTGTTTAGTTGTAACGTGTGTGTCTCAGAAAGTAGAAGGTGGAATAATACTTTTTGGTGTGATGATCTAATTGTTAACACAGAGTTTAGAACCTTATGAAGCTAAGCTCATTTATGGGTATCACTGGAAGACAATGCTAGGTCAATATGAGATTCTTATGGATCACAATCACAACTAATATGTACAGATATCTTCTGCTACCACAAAATGTATGCTCATTATCATGCTTCCAGTGACATTTTTTTTCCTGCTGTTATGCGTTATATGACCAGGTGGAAAGGCGGGAGAAAAGTCAAATTGGAAGGTTCAGATCATGTTCCTCTCTATGTGAGGTTGCTCGAGATCCCCAATATTCAAGAGCACAATACTCCCTCGTTATCTACAAGATACTGTCCCCAGGTCTATGGATCTCAGCAGACTCTAGGTATGAATTCTATATTTTTCGGATAAGCTTATCTTTGTTTATTAGTTGTCAACCTTAGCAGCGGAAGTATATCTGTTTCTATTATGTACTTACACATTTAGAACAATTATTTAATATTCATTGGCAACTGCAGTTGTCTAGTGTTATCTCTGGATGTACAACATAATATGATCAGTTTCATGGTTTTTACTGTAGCATATCAAGAATATAAAAGTGGGCTGTTGTTTTGGTTATAATAATATTAGGAAAGAGTAATGAATCAAAATGTTTAGGTTGGTGATAATTGATATCTGAATGTCCTAAAGGAAATAAAATTAGTGAATTAGCAGGGTATTCGGTAGATTTTTATGCTGGTGAATTAATATATGATGGCTATATGCTGATATGAGTTCTTAAGATGCTGTTATGTGATAATTGTCAACAAGTTTGGATGCAGTTGATAAGGAAAGACTTGGACAGTTTGTCATGTCATAAGGTTGAGAATTAGTTTTGGCTTCAAATTTGTAATTGAATATGTGAAATGTGTACTTCAACTTGATTGGTTCCAACCACAGTGGTTTTAGCTCTAAAGGATGACAAGGAATGTATATATTAACTACATTTTAGTTCTGATTATCAATTATTTGAAAATTGTTAGTTTATAGCTACTTGTAAAACCAACTACACAGATGAACTTAATTGCTTAATAAGATGATTTCTTCGTAGTTTCTATTGCCTGATGGTCTTGATCAGTGGTGCAACCTAGCAAAGATTCAATTTCTTCATCAAACAGGTAATTTGATCACCAAGAATCATCAATAAACTACTCCCACCCAAATTAGTATTCTGCGTATTGCCCTCACTGCACGTCCTATCTTGACTTCCAAAAAGCTGCGGTAAGTGGCATAGAATGAAGATTCATCAGACAACTAGCTTGAAAGATCAAGCCCACCACTTCTCTCTTACCAATCATGTGCTGACTACTTTGACCACAAGTTGCATTGTTACATGATGTCTGGCAGTAGGATGGATAATTGGACAGTGGTGGTCTCAGCTAAACTCTTCCTCACGATTTCAAGATTCGCGAGGCTATGTTTTCTCTTTGACAATGTTAATTGTTTTTATCTCTTATCATTAGTTTTCCTTACTGAAGCTCTCTCCAGAAGCAAATTTTGTTGGATCTTCCTTATATAATTTTATTCCATGGCCTTTTAATATTTTCCAAGTTTTACACTGAGGATGATGTTAAGATCGAGATACATTTGCCATGATTACAGTGTCAATGTTGGTGAAAAGGAACTCTGGAGAAGAATTCAGTCAGTCTAGAGGGTCAAGTTCTTTCTCTAATGAGGGTAATGTTATCCAGAGTTGCAATCAGCTTGTGGAAAGAACCCCACATTCCTGCAGCTCATCTTCATCAATCTTGACGGACACTGAATTTTCTACACCAGAGGGGGATCCTGAATCTTTGGATAAACATTCTCCTTGTAGATTAGCTTCCACTGGAAAGGAGGGTGCTAAATCATTGGCCTCCATGGACAAGAAGAAGAAAGCAAGACAAAATCAATGGTCTCAGCTTTCACTCAAATTGTTCTTCCAGTCAAGTAATAGTGATAAATCGAGCGGTTTGTTTGCTAACAAGAAGCTTAACCTAGCAGACGTCTCTAATTCTGTATCGAATGAAACTCTTGGTGAAGGTGGTGAAGGTTGTGGTCCGAAGGAATGGGAATCAGAACAAAGTGCACCAACCCAACAAGAAAGTTGGAGTGATGGCTGTCTACCTTTAGAAAATGTAAAGAAAAATGTGGCTATAGTAGAGTGGCAAAGGATCCAAGAACTTATGCAAAATAGCATTCCTCTTTGCAAAGGTCACAATGAGCCTTGCGTCTCTCGAGTGGTCAAGAAAGCTGGTCCAAATGTTGGGCGCCGATTTTTTGTCTGTGCACGCGCTGAGGTATCACCTATACCTTGCCTTCATTCCTATGAATAATCTAATTATCAATATTGTTGTTTACTATTTTCCCGATTTGTCTTAGGGGCCTGCATCTAATCCTGAAGCAAACTGCGGTTTTTTCAAATGGGCTGCTTCAAAAATGACGCGTAGAAGATGAGTAGCTGCGGATTCCCAGTTTTGTATACTAGACCGCTAAGTTATGGGAAACCTGGGGATAGGTGTGACTTGATCTGATCTTTGTAGGTTATAAGAACATCCATGTTGAGGTGTAAAAAGGTATTAGGGATATTAGTTAAATTAATGCACCGGTGAACGCGTGCACCAGTGGATGTGTCAGTGGCGTTAAAAGAATTATTTTAACCCAATGTTAAATGTAGTAACTATTAACATGTGAGGTGGTATTTTTATCTCTCAAAAATTTTTCTTCTTTAGTTTTTATTTTTTTATTTTTTTTGCGCAAAAAAAAAAAAAAATGCCACAATGTGAGATAATGCTTATTGGGCCAGGAAAAAAGGGCCTACGGAGAAATAGAAGCCAAATATATTAAGTAATAACTAATCTTTTTGGACAAATAAGTGAACAAAAGTTATGATAAGAGGAGTTTAAATATATTTTTTTGACAGTAGGAGTTCAAAGATTTTATTACTCTTCAAATGACTTTAAACCTCGAATTGTGCAGAACAAGGTAATTTGAACTCTATTGTTATAACTTTTGTTCACCGTGTTTTGTTAAGTAATTACTTAGAGCATTTACATTGGTAGTGTTAAAGTAAGTTGTTAGTGGAGTTATTAGTTAACAATTAAAAAATAATTTACATTGGATTGTTTAAGTAGTTGCTAAAAGTATTTAATTTAACAAGTTAGTTTTGTTGTTAAAGTTAACAATAAACTTAACACTTTTTGTGGTATTATTTCTTCTTTTTTATTTTAATTAAATAGGATTGGCCCGCTCTTTGACTATTGAATTGATAATTAAATTTAACACTCTTAGTTAGAACCACCTATATGGTATAAATTAATAGTTAAATTTAACTTGCTTAAGTATCTTTTAACAATCACTAAAAACTCTACTTTTTACTTATGTGGATAGTTAATTTTAACACTATTAATATAGATGTTCTAATTTATAGGTATGTTATCTCATTATCAAAATTCACTTTTTTACGTATCTGAGCAGCTAAAAGATTAAATATACATCTATTTGTACGATATTGCTCTAAACTATTTTTGCTTTATGGCATTTATTACTTGCATTGTTATTATAAAATTATTAAGGAGACCAAAAGTAACACTAAGTATCCCAATAGTGGAGGAAAATAAAAGAGAGGATAATTCCTGATTGATGATGATATGAAAAATACAAGCATCCCTATTTATAGATGAATAAATGGGGTAAAATTATCTTACAAAATATAACTTTATAATCATAATATACAACTTGATAACCATCTTGCAAGTGGTAGATTCATGAATTAAAGTAGATAATCAACTATTTTGCTTGTGAACACTCGCCTATTAGATAAGCCATTTGTATAATCCAATCATTTGCATCATGTATTCTTGTGACCACTTTGTACATTATCATTCACTTGCATTATGAACATAGCGAATCCATTGTATCTAAGGTCACCTATACATTCAACTTTCTTAAAATAAGTTAAAGAATTTATAAACTCTGCCTTGCATGACCATTTTGACATAATATACCTTGTTAAAACTTTACCAGCAAAACCACTGTAGGGGAAAAAATTTCTAATGAAAGAAAAAGAATGCATAGTTTTATATATCAATATTTGTAGCTATCTGATTAAAAACTTTATTAAAAAAATCTTTTAGGATAAAACCTTGATAAAGGAGAAAAAAATTATAGCGTATATGGACTCCCCCTCATCTAGGCATCACATAATAAGATCTCTGTATTGGCGTATTCTCTTGTGCACTAGTTTTTCAAAAGTTGTAGTTAAAAGTGATTTGGTAAATAGATATGTCTAGTTATCACAAGAACGGATTTGTTGAACATCAATTTCACCGTTATTTTCAATATCATGAGTGAAGAAGAATTTCAATGAAATATACTTGATTATATCACCTTCGAATAAAATTTTGAGATTTTCTTTTTTTTTTTTTTTTTGGAATGACAGGCTACATGTTCCATGAATATATTGAGTAATAAATCTTGGTGATATGCATTATTGACTTTCTTCCATAAATGAATTGCAAATAGCTCAACATTATTCAAAGAAATGGCAGTTAAAGTTTGCTTGGTAGATTTCTGTGATATAGCAGTACCACCACAGGTGAGAAAATAACTTTTTTGAGATCTAGCTTTATGTTAATCAGACAAATAATTGCATCAGCATATCTTACGAATTATGGCAGAGTTATTCAACATAATAATCTCATAGCAATCGTTTGTCAAAGTAGCGAAATATATGTTTAATCTCATTCTAATGTCTTGTTGCAAAAAATGAACTACATTTTGCCACATTCAACTACTTGTATTGATAGCAATATACTTGGCACTTCAAGATCAAGAATTTCTTCATTACATTTTCGAGGTCTATACGAATTTTTATTCACGTCAAGAAGTACTCAATAGATGTGCTTTAATCATATAAAATCT
Organism: Nyctanthes arbor-tristis; assembly: GCA_963692815.1. NCBI lineage: Eukaryota > Viridiplantae > Streptophyta > Magnoliopsida > Lamiales > Oleaceae > Nyctanthes > Nyctanthes arbor-tristis. The sequence goes on along the minus strand of CAVNYN010223111.1, from coordinate 3,371 downwards.
TTTGAGTACTTTTTCAGTATATGGATGTCCTTCCTTATTGTTTTTTTCTCCTTTTTCTCTTTTTCCTTTTTTATCTTTACTCTTTTCCTTTTTTATTTCTTTTTCCTTTTCTTCATTTTCCCTCTTTTCTCTTTTCATGTTTTATTTCTTTTCTCTCTTTTCTATTTTTTTTCCACTTTTCCTTTTCCAACAGCCATGTTTATCAATGTTTCACTTAAATGGTAATATTTTTGTAATAAGCTCCTTTATTTTGTTGTAACAGAATCTGATACATGTTAAACAATCTATGTTATGAGTGCAACAATGTATGCTATATGTGTACAATTTATATTATATCCGTAACAAGGTTCGTTACACAGATAACAAGGTCTGCTACATGTGTATCAGTCTATATTATGCGTGTAACAATCTATGTTATTAGTGTAACAAAGTTCATTATGTGTATACTAAATTATGTTATTTGTGAGACAAGGTGTGTTACATGTACATCAAGCATTGAAAGTATTAAAAAAAAAAAAAAAAAGCACACTTCAGAAGTCTTGAAACTAATGTTATTATTATTATTATTATTTTTTATTAAAACTATTTAAGTATTTTTTATTATGTTTTGAGGTTCATTTAAATTTGGCCTCCGCTATATATACCATCCGCCGTCACACCATATCCCATCCGTCCACCACCAGCGCCACTGCCAACGCCACCGCCGCTCCATCCGTCTACGCAACCGTACACCACTCTAATCCATCCAACCACATCCAACCCAGTGATTGTGCTTTTAACACCACAAAACGCCACATCATGCCATTACTACTTGCCTCCATGGAAGTAGGTGCGATTTGCACGTTCGTTAATGGAGGTGCAGATCCGTGCGTCTTTCAATATTTGCTTGCTTTTTTTTTTTTTGGTGGTTTCTTCTAGTCTTTGCATTAATTAATTTTTGGATTACCACAGAAATCTTTTGTTATTTGCTTCTTCCTCATTTTTGCACCAACTTTTACATGATCATGAATATTTTTACACTTGATTTTTGTTACCACATTTATTTTGTTACCCTTTGTTTGTTACGATTTGTTTTGTGGCCATGGTTTTTCAACACTTGTTTGTTATGATTTGTTTTTGTTACCGTGCTTTTTAACATGTTCCTATGTTCCAAATTTTGATACCATATAGCTTTCTCACTTTTCTGATGATTTTATTTCCATTTTATTTCTGATGATACCACATTTATCTTAACACTTGTTTGTTTCAATTTTACAATTTGTTACCAATCTTTGATATGCTATATGTATTTTTTTTGGGCTTGAATTCTTTTTATTATTCTTATTATTTTTTTTAGGAGTTGATTTTTGGGACTTGAAATTTTTTTGTTGATTGTTACCCATGGCTGTTACCATGGTTTTGGTGTTAATACTTGCTTTTTTTGTTTTTTGGTTCGCCGGGTGGGGGTTGTTTCTAGTGAATTTTTTGTGTTTGCTACTAGTTTTGGGTTGTTTTACAATAAAAAAGAGCATTTCTGCAATTACTTTCAACTAAAATGTTTTCTTCAAAACCCAATAAATACAAAGGAGTATTTATCAAAGAAGAAATTAAGCACCGTACCCTTTTTTTATTAGTCCCGTCATTTATACACCATAATGTCAAACCATTTACAAATATACCACATCGCATTGCTTTTATGCCATTGTTTTTTTGTATAAAGTTTTCATTATTAACTCATTATAGGGTTTTTTCACCTTTTGTCCCCATTCTTTTCACTTTTTACACAATCTTGTCCCAATTCTTTTTTTCTTCCCTCCTAGATCCCCAACCTTTAGTGAAATCTCCACATTCGTCCCTTCTCACGTTTTCCGTCCAAACTTCCGTTAAATCCAAAGGCAATATAGGCAATTCAACTAAAAAAGATAGGGTTAATTTCACTTTACGTCCCCAATCTTTTGACTTTTATACAATTTTATCCTCATTCTTTATTTCTTCTCACCTCATTAGTCCCCAATCTTCATTAAAATCTCCCCTTACCTCCCCTCAACTTTTTAAAATCTCCCCGTTAATAAGTGAATACGATATTTTTTCTTGATTACACAAAATGATATAGGAAATTTTGGTCGAAAGATTCAAGAAAGACGGTGATTTCTTGATCAAAAGGGAAAATTTGGTCGAAGGGTTGCATTTATTGCTACGGTAGTTTCAAATTTACTATTAATTGCTCTGAACAGGGAGGTGTTCTAATGACAAACCCAAGATCCTCTGTGGTGCCTTCCTCAAGTGTAGGCATAGGATTTCCACCCACGAAAGAACCATAGGAAGTGCTGCTAGTTCATCTGGTGATTGTACCTTGACGAATAATTTTTTCTGATAGCGTTTATTTAAGGTCTGATTTTTTGTTAGTTGTGGCCAACAGTTGGACTTTTTTTTTGGAGGGCTTATTTTGTTGACGAATAATTGTTGGGACAAGAAAGCACAAAATGAGCCTCCCACAAAAAAAATCCAACCGTCGGCCACAACTAACAGCATAACCAACAAAATCAACACTCACAGCGACAACCAGACCCTAAATAAACACTATTGAAAAAAATTATTCGTCAAGGCATAATTACCAGATGAACTAGCAGCACTTCCTATGGTTCATTCGTGGGTGGAAATCCTATGTCTGCACTAGAGGAAGGCACCACAGAGGATCTTAGGTTTGTCGTTAGAATACCTCTCTGTTCAGAGCAATTAATAGTGAATTTGAAACTACCGTAGCAATAAATACAACCCTTCGACCAAATTTTCCCTTTCAATCAAGAAATCGCCGTCTTTCTTCAGCCTTAGACTAAAATTTCCCATATCATTTCATGTAACCAAGAAAAAACATCGTATTCACTTATTAAAAAAAAAGAAACAACATCGTATAATCAATTTCGACAGCGGAGATGACAGAAGCAAACAAGTTGAGGGGAGGTAAGGGGAGATTTTAATGAATGTTGGGGACTTATGAAGTGAGAAGAAATAAAGAATGAGGATAAAATTGTGTAAAAATCAAAAGGTTGGGGACGTAAAGTGAAATTAACCCTATCTTTTTTAGTTGAATTGCCTATATTGCCCTTGAATTTAACGGCAATTTGGATGGAAAACATGAGAAGGGACGAATGTGGAGATTTCACTAAAGATTGGGGATCTAGGAGGGGAGAAAAAAGGATAGGGACAAGATTGTGTAAAAGTGAAAAGGATGGGGACGAAAGGTGAAAAAACCCTTAATTATATTATTTTAATAAATCATTTTATTTTATTTTATCATTTTATTATTTTAATAAATCATTGTAATTAATTTCCATATTGATTTATTTTATTTATTTATACCCTAGATTATATATATGTGTGTGAATATATAA
>CAVNYN010223109.1:15339-37636 GCA_963692815.1 Nyctanthes arbor-tristis | reverse complement strand
TGTGTATGTATATGTGCGTGTATATGTGTATGTATTGCCGTGTACTATTGAATTAAAACAGAAAAAGAAAGAAGGAAGAAAAATAGTAGTAACTCACGGATTCTTGACTCGCGAATGGAACCAAAATTTGGCTGAGATTGTGTGTGTGCAATGCCTATCGTAGAGGGGAGTTTATAGGTTTTGAGTTACAACTTCCTAGTTCGACCGGGAATTTGGAGTTTAAGTGCCTACGAACTTTCACGTGTACTGGTAATCAAAGTTGAAGGAGTTTCAACACAATCACAACGCCTAAGACAAGTCGAGCTAGGATACAAAGATTTTAATAAAACTCGTTTGATATTAAAGATTTGGAGCTTTTAGAAAACTATTTATTTAATGTAAACATTTAATTAAGTCTTAGAATATTTGACTAGACGAGCGCGACTTAAGCAACTTAAAATTTGGTGAAATTATAGCGACGCGAAATTATTTAATAAAATTAATTTTTCTAAAAATTTCCGGGTCGCTACAGATATAATCAGTAGTTTTTCAACTCATCTCATTCAAAGTAGTAACAGTATTCATTATTTGTGGTTTCGAGCCATACCATTCAAAAACAATATCAGTTGTCTGTCGTTAGTCCACCTAATACTTGTTGCAAATTAACCTCAATTTCTAGGTTTGACAATTCCTACGGTTTGTATCATCTAAAACACACTGCAGAAGAAAGTGGTATCATACCTTAAAGTTGGAGAACTCTTCTTTTAATCAGCCTTGCGCTTCTCGGTTGTGCTTTCAGATTTCAGTATTCTCAGAATTGAAAATTCTGAGATATACCCAATCATCGTCTATATATCAATTTTTATTTTTTGAATTGGAATTCGATGATAGAACCGTAATCCCATCAAATATGCAGCAATGAAACTGATTTTCAGTTGCACTATTTCCCGGTGATAAATATTGGAGTTTCCCCTATTTTTTTCGGTTACGTGATAATTTATTTTCAATTTTACCCGTGTGTTTTTGACAAACAGAGGTGTATTTTTGTAATTGTTTTCCTACTCAATGTATTTGACATCTGGCTACCAATTTTCCACTCAAAGGACGCTAAAATAAATTAGAACTCGGGCTTAAATTTAAACAAAATGACTTTAAATCTTAATTTGGGTTTAAATATAAATATTTGAACTTTGAACTGAAAGTTTGATCATTAATTAATCCAACACTAAATCGGAGGTCATACGCGAATTATCGAAAATATTAAATAATTGGATCGAGCTAGAAATCCAATTAATTATAAACTCAAATTTTTCTTTAAAGTAATAAAATTAGACGAGCGACGCAAATTCTTTTAAATCTTTATCGTGACCAACTATGAAATAATGGATTAGGGCGGTAGCAACACATTTAAATTCTTTTAAAATCTTTAAAATAGTAATTTCAATTAAGAAAATTCCAGTCACTACAACCCCTTTCCACTTAATTTAATTTCGTCCTCGAAATTCAGCTTACTTGTTCTATTAACTCCGGATGCTTCTCAAGTATATCCGCTTCTATTTCCCACGTAGCCTTATCGCTACTATGGCTGCCCAACTGGATCTTAACCAATGGAATCTCTCGAGTCTTCAAAATGTGTACTTTTCTCTCAAGTATGGCGATTGGAGCTTCCTCATAGATCAGGTCTTTTCATACCTTAACTAACTCAACATTCACTACATGACCTGGGTCGGAAACAAACTTCCTCAACATGGACACGTGGAACACGTTATATACTGCCGAAAGTTCTGGAGGCAATGCCAAACGGTATGCCACGTTTCCAACATTTTCCAATATCTTAAATGGGCTGATGTACCTCGGTCTTAACTTTCCTTTCTGCCCAAAACGAAGTACACCCTTCATTGGTGCCACTTTGAGAAAAACTTTTTCTACGACCTGAAAATCTATGCTTTTCCTTTTCTGATTGGCATAACTTTTCTATCGATCATGTGCAATATTAATCCTTGCCCTGATCTTTTCAATAGCTTGTACTGTCCTCTTAATTAACTCAGGCCCCAACATCTTCCTCTCGCTGACTTCGTCCCAATAAATTGGTGAATGACATCGTCGGCTCATATGGGGCTATGCCGATGGTTGCCTGGAAACTGTTGTTGTAGGCAAACTCGACCAACGGAAAATGGGTTTCCCAGCTACCACCCAAATCCAATACACATGCCCTTAGCATGTCCTCCAATATCTGGATAGTCCTTTCGGACTGTCTATCTGTCTAGGGGTGGTAGGCTGTGCTGAACTTCAGCTTAGTGCCCATCGCGGTCTGTAATGACTTCCAGAATCTTGACGTAAACAGTGGATCTCTGTCTGATACGATGGATATCGGCACTCCGTGAAGTCGCACAATTTCCTTGATGTAAATATGAGCAAGCAGATCCAAGTGGAGATTCATACGGACTGGCAGGAAATGAGCGGATTTTGTGAGTCAGTCTACAATAACCCAAATGGCCTCATGCCTACTTGCCGATCTGGGGAGACTCACTACGAAATCGGTAGAAATCATTTCGCATTTCCACTCCAGAATCTCTAAAGGATTCAGCAACCCTGACGGTCGCTGATGCTTAGCTTTCATTTGTTGGCACACTAGGCATTTTACAACAAACTTGGCTATACTTCCTTCACGTTTCTCCACCAGAAGGTTTCGCGCAAGTCTCGGTACATCTTAGTACCTCCTGGATGTGCAGCATACGAGGCGGAATGGGCTTCAGTCAAAATCTCTTCCCGGAGCTCGTTGTTTCTAGGCACACAAAGGCGGCTATTGAACGTCAGAGCTCCATCCATAGAGATTTCAAACCCCTTCCTCTTTCCCGTTCTGACCCCAGCTCTTATCTTTTCTAGAACTATATCATCCCTCTGCGCTGTAACAATCCTGTCTCTTAAATCAGGTTGTACTATCAAACTGGAAATCACTGCCGATCTATGTCCTTACAGTGTGACTGCTTCGATTCTCAGCTTCTCAAAATCCTTGATTAACCAGTCTTGAACTGTACCAAGTGCTGATAACTGACCCATGCTCTTCCTGCTCAAGGCATCTGCGACTACGTTAGCCTTACCTGGATGGTATAGGATATCACAGTCATAATCCTTGACCATCTCTAACCATCTTCTTTGCCTCACGTTTAACTCCTTCTGAGTGAAGAAGTACTTGAGGCTCTTACGGTCGGTATAAATATCCTATTTACTCTCATATAAGTAGTGACGCCAGATCTTTAGAGTGTGTACTATAGCAGCGAGTTCGAGATCATGGGTCTTGTAGTTTTCTTCATAAGGTTTCAACTGCCTTGACACAGAGGCAATCACCTTGCCCTTCTGCATCAAAATGCAGCCTAACCCTAGTTTTGATACGTCACTGTAGACTACAAATCTGTCAAAGTCATCTATTATCGTTAACACCAGTGCCGAAACTAATCTTTTATTCAGTTCTGGGAAACTCTGTTCACACCTATGTGTCCAAATGAACTTCTCACCCTTTCAGGTGAGTCGCGTTATTAGACTCGCTATCTTGGAAAAGCCTTCTATGAATCGCCGATAATACCCGGCTAAACCCAGAAAGCTTCTCACTTCAGTGGCATTGGTAGGTGGAGACTAGTTAGTAACAACCTCAACATTAGCGGGGTCCACCTCAATCGCTCTAGCTGTCACTACGTGGCCTAAAAACCCTACACGATCTAGCTAAAATTCACACTTCTTGAATTTGGCATGTAATCTTTCCAACAAGGTCTTCAGATGTTCGACGTGCTGTTCTGAGCTCCTCGAGTATATTAGGATGTCATTGATGAATACAATAACGAACTTATCCAGGTACTCATGGAACACCCTGGTCATCAAGTCCATGAAAATTGCTGGGGCATTCGTCAAGCCAAAGGGCATTATGGTAAATTTATAATGCACGTAACGGGTTCTGAATGTCATTTTGGATATATCTGCTGACTTGATCTTCAATTGGTGGTAGTCCGACCTCAAGTTGATCTTAGAGAAAATAGTTGCTCCCTTTAACTGTTCAAACAGATGTTAAATCCTAGGGAGTGGGTATTTGTTCTTAATCGTCAATTTATTCAGTTCATGATAGTCAATACACATTCTCATACCCCTGTCCTTTTTCTTCATGAACAGGACCGGTGCTCCTCAAGAAGACACACTTGGCCTAATAAAGCCCTTCTCCAAAAGTTTCTCTAGTTGAACTTTAAACTCCTGCAGCTCCTTCGGTGCCATCTGATAAGGGGCTTTGGAGATAGGAGCTGCTCCGGGTACCATGTTGATGGTAAATTCCACTTGTCTGTTGGGTGCAACACCCGACAGATCCTCGGGAAACACATTAGGGTACTCGCGTACCACTGGTGCACTGTCCAAGGATATATCTTCAGAAGGTTTGCCTTGAAGGCTAACCAAATACCCCTCTGCCTTTGCTAAAAACTTCCTCGCTTGAAGGGCCAAGACAAGGCGGGGTAGTGCCTTTATCTTGGACCTATAAAACCTAACTCTTCCTTTCCCTTCTTCTGAAAAACTACTTCATTTTCATGACAAATTATAGTAGCCCGATTAGATCGGACCAGTTCATTCCCAATATTATGTCAAAGTTTTTCATACTAATCACATTTAAGTCATCGTTTATTATCATTTCATCAAAGTCTATCTGTTGCATAAATGATATTGTCTGCTTTGGGCCTAGCCCGCACGGTTTTGCTCTTGGGTTCTCACCCAAGAGACCTCATGTCAGATGAAATGAGTCTCTTAACTTATAAACTGTTCTCCATTTCTTTACCCAAGCGATGTGGGATTGAGGCTATCACAATCACCCTACGTACGGGGGCCCAACGTCCTCGTTGGCCACACTTCAGGTTGGGCACTGCTCTGATACCATCTGTAACAACCCGCTTCACTTTGACATGATATTATCCTCTTTGGACCTAGCCCGCACGGTTTTGCTATTGGGTTCTCACACAAAAGGCCTCATGTCAGATGGAGTAGGTCTCTTAGCTTAAGAACTTGTCTCCTTTTGTTTACCCAAGCGATGTAGGATTGAGGTTGTCACAATGACCCCACCTATGGGGACCCAACGTCCTCACTGGCCACACTTCTGTTTGGGCACTGCTATGATACCATCTGTAATGACCCACTCTACTTTGACATGATATTGTCCGCACCACCTTTTGGCCCAGAAATTTCCTAAATCACCCAATTGAAACCGAAAATCAGAACCCAAGAACCTAAAAAACTTACCCATCGCTTACCTGCCGGAAAATCCTCGAACCCGTGACTGTTTCTGTTTCTTGCGCCTGCGTCTCAAACCTCAGCCTCGAGCCCATTCGCGACCTTTCCGGTTTTCAAAGATCCCCTCGGTCGCCTTTGCTTCACGAACCCCTCTTTGTCGCTCGAGCCTTCACCATCCATTGAACTCTCTCTCGCCTCGAACTAGAAACACCCGAACTGCAGTGCCTACTTCTCGAACCATAGCCATCGTGGACCTTCAAATCCAGTCATCCATGTCATTCTTCCATTCAAAGCCGTTGACCGAGCTCCCCCTGCCTCCACTCAATCTTCCAGTGTCCCTCTCGCCCTCACTCTCTTATTCCCACATTTCAATTTTAGGAATTAGGGATTTTGATTAAGCCCAATTGCCCTCAAGCCATTGATTTTGAAAAGCATTTTATTTCAGTCCCTCAAAGTTCTGGAGATTCAAGTTGATCATTTGAGTTTCCAGTCTCTTTGTTTTAGCCTTTATGCTTAGTCCTCGTTTAAATTGGTCCTGAAACTTTCAATCGAGTCAATTTCAGTCTATGAACTTATTAGTTAGTTTGTTTCAGCCGTCTAGTTTCAGTTTCATCTGTTTTGGCCCCTAAAGTTTTGAAAAACTCCATTTTAATTCCAAAGGCTTTGAAAAAATATGTTTTCACCATAACTTTTATTAAATAATGTTTAGTCCAAAACTTTCAAAGATTGTTCATTTTACCCAAATTCAAAGTTTACAATCCAGTCCCATACTTTTAATTTAATTTAATTATTTTCAAAAATTTCTAATGTTAGTTATTCATTTGTCTAGACGAGGAGCATAACTTGATGCACGCTTAGCTTGCCCATATAGCTCAAATTTGAAAAGGAAAGCATAATGAGGTAGATTCCCTATTCAAGGTTGTTTTCAAAGTTATGTACGTATATTTATGAAAAGTATGATGCAATTACATATTATGTGTTTATGCATGTGCTGTATGTGATTTATGGAAACATGAAAAGTATACGAATAAAATAGCTCACCTTAGTCAGGAGCCCACAGACTTAGCCTATCATCTTGGCGGGCCACAGGCTTAGACAATTGGCTTGTATTAAGATAAGCCCATAGACATAATTTGCATGTGTACATGTGTTAATTGCTTAAGATGTATTGTATGTTTAAAAGTTTGTGCACAAGATCGGAAGAGCGTTTCTCTAAACACTCACCCTTTATTTCAAAACATTTAAGGTCTTGAAACTGGCAGCGACTCGACCAGGGATGGCAATTGAGAAAAAGGAAAATCAATAAATATTTATTTGTTAATGTTTCTGTTTATGTTTACAGATATCGTTGCTATTTCAAGTTGAATATTTTGACAATGATTTGAGTGTTTGTTAATTCTTTGAAAATGGTTATATTGGAAATTAATTATGAAATTTTATTATGTTATTTTTAAAAGAAAAAATAATTCCTCACTTATTCATTTAAATATTCTAATTTCTGCGTTTATAAAAGAAGTGTTAAAAGATGTTTAGTAGTGTCTCAGGTCTAAGCACTCGGGGTGTTACACTACTTTATTATCGAGCCGTGCACATGACACCAGCATTGAGAGGGCTAGGAAGTTAGGGGCTGAATATTTTGAGATCGGAAGAATTGATCTGGCTAATGCCGAGGCCTTGTTGAAGAGGATCGAAAACATTTTTGAGGTTATGGAGTGCCCGGGAGATAAGAAGGTCCGGTTCGCCACTTTCTTACTTAAGGCTTCAGCTGCTGATTGGTGGGATTCCTTCAGTGATAGACAGTCAGATCCCAGTGCCATTACGTGGGAAGCTTTAAGACAGGTTTTGACATGGCTTTCTATCCTCGCTTATTCAGGAGTGAGAAACAATCTAAGTTTTTAAAGCTAGTGCAAGGATCTATGATAGTAGCTCAGTACCATAGAAAGTTTATAGAGCTGCTGAAATATGCAAAAAATTTGGTACCAAACAAAAGCAGTAAGTGTCGTAGGTTCGAGAAGGACTGCGAGGAGACATTGCAGCTGCATTCACCTCTTATGGCCATGAAAATCTGGGTGCGCTTGTTGAAGCTGCCATGAGGGTTGAGAAGTACATGACTAGCAGGAACACCAGAGAGGAAAATATGAGGCATCAGAGTAGCACTGGTAAGACAGGTAGCTCTCATGGACAGTCCAAGACTAGCAACTTCAAGTCTCCGTCCCAAGCTTCTAGTTCTAGTCATATTTCAGGAAACATTCATAGCAAGCATTTTGTGCAGCAGCTGATGCGCCAACGGCCACAGTCTCATTATTCTCAGTAGAAAGCCTGATCATTATTCTCAGAATTGTACGAAGTTCCATACTAGAGAGTGCCTTAAGGGGTTTGATGTGTGTTATAGATGTGGGCAACCAGGACACATGAGAAAAGAGTGTCCTACTCTACTGCAGGAAAGTGGTGCCTCTTATGTGATTCCCCTTCAGTCAGTTGTTGCCAATGGGAGTGCTAGGCAGGGTCAGTGAGGTACAACATGAAGGAATTTCAGGACATTGAGTGCTGGGTAGTCTCAAATGGTAGAGATGAGTGGTAGGAAAGCGAGAGACAAGTTAGGGTGTCTTCAAACTCAGGGTAAGGTGTATGTCATGACTCAACAGGAGCACCAAGAGTCGCCATATGTGATTATGGGTACGTTATTTGTCTTTGTTAAATGTGCCAGTACTTTGATTGATTTTGGTGCAACTTATTCATTTATTTCACATACATTTGCTATCCCTGTTCATCATATGTTAGAGCCTCTAGAAAATAAATAGGTAGTGGCAACCCCAGTGGGTGTATCACTTATAGTTGACAGTAGATATAGAGTCTGTATAGTTAGCGTTGGAAATCATGTGTTGAAAGCAAATTTGATGCCACTGGAGATACATGATTTTGATATCATCTTGGGTATAGATTTATTAACTGCAAATCATGCTATAGTTGGTTGTTTTCGTACGGAAGTTGTATTCAAAAAACCTGGAGAGCCTGAAATTTCTTTTACTGGAGAGCGCAGAATTCAACCATCTTGTGTGATATCCGCACTTGATGCTAGGAGATTGCTTCAAAAAGGGTGTCATGCATATCTGGCTCATGTAATTGATACTGAGGTTACTAAGCCAGTATTTGAGGATGTCCCAGTTGTATGGGATTTTCTTGAGTTTTTCCAGATGATTTTCCTGGATTACTGCCTGATAGGGAGGTAGAGTTTTCTATTGTTTTGGTACCAAGGAGAGATTTGGTACCAGGTAGAGCACCTATATCTCTGGCACCATACGTAATGACTCTAGCAAAACTGAAGAAGTTGAAAGTTTAGTTGCAGGACTTGCTGGATAAGGGTTTCATTAGACCCAACAGATCTCCTTGGGGAGCACCAGTCTTGTTCATGAAAAAGAAAGATAGCACGATGAGATTATACATCGACAATAGGCAGCCGAACAAGGAGACAATTCGCAATAAATATCCTTTTCCTAGAATCAATGGCTTATTTGATCAGCTTCGCGGTGCTTCAGTCTTTTCGAAGATTGATTTGCGTTTTGGGTATCATCAGCTTAAAAATCGTAGAGGTCGATATATCAAAGACAACTTTTAGTTCTTGGTATGGTCATTATGAATTCTTGGTGATGCCTTTTGGGCTGACTAATCACTAGCTATGTTTATGGATTTGAACTAGGCCTGGGCATAAAAACCGCCAAACTGGCAACCCGAACCGAACCTAACCGGTTCAGGCCGATTTAGTTCAGTTCGGTTTTTGGCTTTCGCAGTTCGGTTATTGGTTTGTAGGTGGCCGAACCAAGTCGGTCCGGTTTGGTCTATGGGTTTAGCCAGCCAAAACCGGTTAAACCAATTTGAAACGATAAACTGAATTTTTTTTTTGAAACCGTGTACACACTACCTCCCATTTGATTGAATCACACATTGCCTTATATTTCAAATCCCATCAGAGTGGTATTTTTAGGAGCAATGTACAAGAAATCAACAAATCAAGATTCAAGAATCATCATTTTCTTGAGCAATGCAAACACATTCAGATTCCAAAATACAAAGAAAAGTTATGATTACAAATTTCAAAATACCATTATCCACCTTCTTTGAAATTCAGATTTCTAAACACTTTAGATTTCAAATTTGAAACCCTAAATTTCTCCCTTGCGCCGTCGCTACTGCTCCTGGTCCGACGCTGCTGCTCCAACTCAGCTGCGCTGCTTCGACACGGCTGCTGCTACACTCCTCAGCCTCCGTTGCTGTTTACGCCTCTGCTATCGTTGACACATCTCTTTGCCTCAACGTCACTCTCTCTCTCTCTCTCTCTCTCTCCCTCTCTCTCTTCTTGTCTGAAAGTGAAACCCTAAACCAAATTCATAATAGAAATAGGGCCTAATATTGGGCCTAAAAAACTTGGGCTAAATTTTAGTTAAAAAAATAAAACAAAAGAATGTAACCTGGAAACTGACCCGGCCCGACCCAACCCGACGGTTTGGAAAATCAGAAACCGACTTTATGTCGGGTCAGTATCGGGTTCGGGCCCAACCTGGCCTTACCGATCCAATGCCCAGGTTTCGATTTGATGAACAGGGTGCTTCAACCATATTTCAATTGATTTGTAATTGTCTTTATCGATGATATACTTATTTATTCTCGTAACCATGATGAGCATGCAGATCATTGAAAGATTATTTGGCAGCTTTTGTGAGATAAGCAGTTGTATGCCAAGTTCATTAAGTGTGAGTTTTGGCTATATAAAGTTGTATTTCTGGATCATGTTATCTCATCAAAATGAATTTATGTGTATCCCCTAAAGACTGAGGCAGTATAGAAATGGGGACGACCTCCCTAATGTGACCGAAGTACAAAGTTTTCTTGGGCCAGTGGGCTTGATAGATGTTTCTGTAGGTTATTTAATTTCTCCATACTAGTATTTTATTGTATGTATTATTAGATTAAAATATTTATTTACATTAAGTTTGTTTATTTGCTATGGGATCAAGAAAATAATTAAAAAGAATCGATTTCGGACGTAGTTTGCAAGGGTTTTGGAGCTCAGGGATCAAGATGTCAGGAAATAAAACATGAATGGCCAAAAGAAAGAAAGAAAAAAGAAAAGACCCGGTGCCACGCCGATTATTCATGCAGCCACACTAGAATTCGTAAAAACAGGAAGAGAAGGCAGTAGAGACACACTACTGTTGATGCGCCCGTACTACAGTGTGGAGATCCGAGCAGCATACATGGTGTGGCTGCACTACTGTCCCACGTGAGAAATTCTTTTGTTTTTCCTTATTCATCTAGTACTCTTTTTATGGTAAAACTTGTATACGATTTTTTCTATTTTTCTTAGGGTTTTTAGACCCCACATAAGGGGGCCATGTTTTAGATATAGGGACACAACTTCATATTATTCTTTACTTTTGCAACAAAAACAAGTTTGGAGGGAGATTTTCCCGAGTAAGCCCCCAAGGCTACTATTCTCTTCTCTCAGTTCAAGGGAATGTTGCTAGTTCTTGCTTTTAATTGATCAATTCCAGTAATGTTATTTCTTACTCTTTTGTGAAATTGTTTGTGTTATTCTATTTTCTTTGTTTACGAAAATTGATTGTTTGACCTAGTTCAGGCCTACCACGTTGAATAATTAATTTTCTATTGCTAGAGTTGGGGTTTCAATATGTCACTGTCGTTTCTCCTAATTCTAAAGTAGCGACTGATGATTGCTAATTATTAGGGATAACACAATCTAAGTTAAATAGATCGAGCTCTTGAATTTATTGCTTAGATTTACTTATTTTCCTAATTCTTTATTCAATCATTGTTTTAAATCTAGAGAGCTTGTTTTAGGTTGACCAAACGGGTAGGTCTAATTAAAGAGCTTATTTTGATTAGATACACTTAAGGGAAAATCCGGGTAGCAGAACTTATTGTTATCTAAAGTTAATAGTTTTGCTAGAAAGTAGAAACGACGTTTCTATTTATCACTATCTTTGACAAAATATCATTTCTAAGGCACATCACGTTTATTTGATAGTAATCCAACCATTTTGTTGAGGCAATTCAATTTTCATGATACGAGTCCATTTTTATGGATACATAGTCTAAAAATGCAATTAATTGAAGCGTGAGACAAGTATTATATATAAAAAATGGTATTTATTGATGTATTTTTTTATGTGTGGCATGTCTCGGAAGTTCTTGGTGCAAGTTGATCAAGACTCGTCGGGATGTTTAACAATTATGTCTACCATGGGCAAGTGTCAAAGAAATCGTGATAACTGAAGTTTTGGAGGTCCAATGAAGATGATTCAAGTGGGATAAGAAATATAACTTAAATATTTACCAAATTATCTTACAGCCAATTCAAATTCGCTTCACAAAATCGTGAAAAGTCATCATCAAGTTGTAAGTTGTGTTTTTATCAAGATAAGGTGCTGACTAGTCTGCAGCCTTCACTATTTTGATCATATCTAGAGTTCTTGATATTATGTTGGTGTGATTAAACTTGAATAATGAAGCCAAGAGATCTATCTACAATCTTTGTCTTTATCACTTTCTCATATTCTGGACATAAGTCGACCAAAAAACAGTCAAGACGAGAGAATCAGAACAGTTTGACAGTCAAACTTTCTGTCTGTACAGCTGTTGGCTTTTCATGCATATGTCGAGTTGTAGTTATCCAAATCCTGTGATTCTTTCTCCATTCAAAATACAATTTGAATATCTAAAAATCATATTTTATCATCCAATTCTGAATATGGATGGAACATCTTCCATAATCGCCTACAATCTACAAGTTGATGCATTCACCTGATGGCTACTGGACAAGTGGGCAGTACTTACACTTTTGGACATATCTCGGCCTACAAAATTACAATTGGCCTGATATGTTTTCGAAAACATCTATAACTCATTTTGAAACAACTTTCATGTTGGAGATAAGTCCAAATTCGTTGAATATCGTCAACCAATTACAGCTACAACTTGCGTCAGATTTGCTAGAGCCAGATTGGCATGGTGATTAAATTTGATCAAGTTGCAAGAAGAAAGTTGTTGGATTTCTGCTATATAAAGAGCATTCTTGTGGTCATTTGAAAGGAAGTTTTTGGGAGAGAAAAATACATAGGAGGCCGAAAGGCCGAAAGGCCAATTCTGGGACGAGTAAACGCTAGATGTGAAAGAAAACTTCTCCTATTCGGTTTTTTATTCCTATCTCATGTATGTTGAATTTTTATTGTTACCTAGGTGAATGATGAAACCATGCTAGTTATATAACTCTCTATTTTGCTATTGATTCCAAATATTATGTACTCTAAACGTCCATGAATCCAGTTTCATCAATGATAAATTATGCTTTCATCTTTAATATCAAGTATTATTGATTGTTAGGAAATTTATCCATGCTTGGTTTTGAAAGTTCAACACGTAATTTTATTTGACTACTTGTATTTCATTAAGTTGTTTACATATAGTGCTTTGAGAATTACACAGTTGAAGTGAAAGGGGATCTACATTAGGTTAGTTACATTTTGAGCTTATCGATAAATTACTTGCGATAATAAAAGATTGATTTCTTATTATTACTCAAATATTTGAATCAATACAAGATATGAATTATTTAATATACTTTGGTGGAATTTGCAATGCTGTTAATGTTTATCCTTTGGATTGTTTTGTAAACATTCTTGTTTTTACTAGTTTATATTTTACTTATCAAATCTCGAAAATCATTTGGAGTTTGATTAGAGTTAAATGTAATTCAAATTCATTGAGTTGTTCCATAATTATAACAATCCTCGTGGGATCGACCTCGTTACTCATGTTTTAATATTTCAATCGATTCGTGCACTTGCGAGTATTTAAAATTGACACAATAAGTTTTTGGCGTCGTTGTCGTGAGTTGCTTCAGAATTACTCTCTTGAGTCGAGGTTAGTTTAGCTCTTCTACTAATTTTTCTTTATCACTTGTTTGAAAGGTTTCTTTTGCTAGATTTTGTTTAAATAATAAATTTAAAATTTAAAAAAAAATTATTAAAAGATTATTGTTTATGTTTTTTTTTGTTTCTATTTTTGGTTGTATTTCTTTTGTTGTTTTTTTAAGTTTTATTAATACTCTCATTTTATTCCCCCAAAAAAAATGTTGTAATTTTGAATACTTGCAATATTGGGAAGGCTTTGTCAACAAGACTATTAACACGCCTAAAGAAATTGGTTTTTAATTGGGCCAATTGCGGCTTGTCCAATTACCTGGAAGCCTAATCAATTGAGCATTATTCAATTTTACAACACTTCAGAAAAAAATATAGGATAGTTGGCTTTTTTGTGCAAACTTGAGAGAGAAATTGGGAAGATGCATCCAATCATAACATTTAGTCAACATTACAGGGAACCATTTTATGTGGCTTGGGAGTGATTTCTTTGATATGGAATTACCCTACCCTTAACTTGCCAAAGTGGTATCTTCTCCAGATCTTTTACAATGGGTTGAGTTTTGAAACGAGAGAATGGGTAGATTATGGTATTATGACAATTGATGGTGGAACTTTACTCACAAGAAATGAAGATGATGCCTTTAGTTATTAGAGGAGAAGTCATCTTTTCATTACTACAGTAGCCACCAGATCTCCCCACAGACGGATTACCCCAACCATATGAACTAATCTTTTGAATATCAACAAGAGGGTGAGCTATCACTTGAAAGAACTTTGATCGAATTCATGAATTCTACAATGAATTCAATAAATCACATGGGAGAAAATCTAAAACAAATTGCAGAACAAATGGAGAATTTGGATGACGCAGTTTGATCGATGTGCCAAAGGAAGTAGAAGCATCCACTTCATTCTATGATGTTGAAGAGATGATGATGATTATACACTGATAGGTGATCTTCCAATGTTTGACCAATCACAAATCCACATAGAGCAAAGTGATATAGAAGTGAAAATGGTAATATCGGATGCTTTACAACATGAGCAAGTTGGTAAAAGAACAAGAAGAAATTCCAAAAGAGAAAGAAACACAACTATGGTTGGAGAAACAACAATCACATGATGTCGAGGAGTATGCACTACCTATGTTGGCTTTAGTACCTTACACTCCTCAGCCAGCCTATCAATCACCTCCGTCGTTTGTGTTATTTCAACAAGTCCAAGAAAGAAAATCATATCTCTTTGATATTCTAAAAATATAGCCACCAGATACATTAAAGATAAATTACATTGTGGCCAAAAATCCATTTGTCTTGGATTATGCATCTTTACATGGGAGAAAGCCGCTATTTGATGATCAATTCTAAAAGTCAAGCTATTGACTCTAACTCAAGCGCCTCTTGGGAGGCAACCCAAAATTTTTGAACTCCTATCTTTATTTTAGTATGCTATTTTATTTTGGTTTTGTTTTGCATTTGTTATGTTATTTTCAGGAAAAAAATGGAGAAGAAAAGAGCAAAGATATTGCATGTGGAACAACTTCTTTTGGCAGATAGACCAACATCAATATTGTAACAATCAGGTGTGATCTTTCCTTTACTTTTGTATACTTATTATATTTTATTTCTTGTATTCTCATCTATCTATATGTATTAGTATACACATGCATTAGTATTAGGTTTTTGATATTTTAGTATCATGCATCACAACATTGTAAAAATTTTGAAAATAATTAGGATGGAACTCAAGTGGTTTCTAATGATAAATCTTTGGTTTTGAAAAATATTTGCGAAAATTACTAAATGAAATTTTCAACTTATCCATCTTAGATTCTTTCATACTTTAGAATTTGGCCCTTTCAAATCTTTGGTTTAGACTTGAATTTGATCTTGTAGTTGAGTAAAGGTTTCTGAAGTATACCATAACTAATATCATCTCAGCCTTACTTGACACAGCCATGTTCTTTTAGATTTAAAGAGAGAGAGGGGGATAGAGAGAGAAATAGAAGAGGGAGAGATATAGGATAATCAAATCAATGATATCAAAAAATTAGACAACAAATGGTTTGGTATTGGTATGTGAATTCTGAAGCAGAATTGGCCACAGTTGATGAGTTTGAATTGGGCATTGACCTTAGGCTAGTTAAGCTCCAAATATATATATATATATATATTGGAAAAAAATTGAAAGAAAAAAAGGAAGAAAAAAGATACCCGTAGGAAAAAGTTGCCAACCCTAAAAGAGCGAGAGCTAGTCTTGAATAATCCGGCTCTATGCATCACCAATGTGTAGGAGAAGATAGTTCAAGAAAGAAGGCTGCCTTTGGGTATTTGAGCATGAACTACCTACTGGTCAAAACATACAACATTGTATCTCTGAAAAAAATGAAAAAAAAAAAAGAAAAATTGAAAACAAGCTTGACTATGTCTTTGATATAAGATATACTTTTGAGGTTTGACTTGCCCAATTAGAACTTTGAAACTGAAACTAACATAATTTAGAAACCAACATAGTGATATTGGACCATTGGCTATCTAATTTCCCCCTATCTTCACTCATTTACATCCAATTGTTGAAAAAGTGTTGACTAGTTGGGTTGAAAGTGAAATTCACGAGTGAAATGAGTTACTATTAAAGCTTTTTGGGTTAGATTTTTTATGTGCACGTTTTTAGTAACTCAACTCTCTATTTGAATTCAAGTTTTGACTAGGGACTAGAGAGGGCTAATTCACAAAAGAAATCAAGCATTGAATAAGATGAGAACCAAAATCTTCTTTTTGAAAATGCTTCATTTTGGAAATCTTTCCATCGAATTATGTGCTTAAACCAATGTTGTGTGACATCTGAAATGAATATTGATTTTTGAGAATGCATCTCCAGATGTTTTACTCGAGGACTGGCAAAATCTAGGTTGGGGAGTGTGATTAGTGTCAAAATATGCTTCTTCGATATATCATTTCTAAGGCACTACACGTTCATTTGATAGTAATCCAACCATTTTGTTGAGGCAAATCGATTTTCATGATACGAGTCCACTTTTATGGATACATAGTCTAAAAATACAATTAACTAAAGTGTGTATTCATACTATTGACAAGTGTTATACGTGAAAAAAGGTACTATTGATGTATTTTTTATGTGTGGCAAGTGTCGGAAGTTCATGGCGCAAGTTGATCAAGACAAGTCGGGATGTTCAACAATTACGTCTACCATGGGCAAATGTCAAAGAAATCGTAATAACCGGAATTTTGGAGGTCCAATGAAGATGATTCAAGTGGGATTGGAAAGATAACTTAAATAATACCAAATCTATCATACAACTGATTTGAATTTGATTCACAAAGTTGTCAAAAGTCATCATCAAGTTGCAAGTTGTATTCTTATCAAGATAAGGTGTTGACTAGTTTGCAGCCTTCACTATTTTGATCATATCTAGAGTTCTCGATATTATATTGGTGTCATTAAAGTTCGAGAATGAAGCCAAGAGATCTATCTACAATCTTCATCTTTATCGCTTTCTCATATTCTGGACATAAGTTGACCAAACAACCGCCAAGATGAGAGAACCAGAACAGTTTGACAGTCAAACTTTCCGTCTGTACAGCTGTTGGTTTTTCAGGCATATGTCTAACTGTAGTTATCCAAATCCTATTATTCTTACTCCATTCGAAAGGAAATTTGAATATACAAAAATCTTATTTTATCATCCGATTCTGAATATGGAAGGAACATCTTCAAAAATCGCCTAAAATCTACAAGTTGATTCATTCACCTGATGGCTGCCGGACAAGTGGGTAGTACTTACTCTTTCGGACATATCTCAGCCTAAAAAACTCCAATGGGCATGATATTTTTTACAGAACATCAATAACTCATTTTGAAACAACTTTTATGTTGGGGATAAGTCCAAATTCGTTGAATATCATCAACAAATTTCGGCTACAATGTGCATCAGATTTGCTGGAGCTAGACTGGCATGGGGATTAACTGTGATCAAGTCGCAAGACTTTTTATTAGGCAGACTACCTTGGTCTTCCATAAGTTGAATGGTAAGTTGTTTGCCTTATGTGTGACCAAGAGAGTAATAGTTATGTTTGAGTTTTCCAGGAATTGAAACACAGGTTAGCCACAACTCCTATCTTTACACTACAATCTCCAGGTGAGGAGTTTGTGGTATATAATGATGCCTCACATCAAGGTTTGGGTTGTGTCTTGATACAAAATGGGAAAGTTATAACTTATGCTTCGAGGCAATTGAAGAAGCATGAGTTAAACTACCCTACACACTACCTAGAGTTGGCTGTAGTGGTGTTGGCATTGAAAATTTAGAGGCATTACTTGTATGGTGAAAAATGCTAGGTATACACTGATCATAAGAGTTTTAAGTATATCTTTGATCAGAAGGAGTTGAATCTGAGGCAAAGGAGATGGTTAGAGTTGATAAAAGAGTATGATTGCATGATTGACTATCATCTAGGGAAAGCAAATGCAGTAGCAGATGCTCTCAGTAGAAAAACCAGTGGTTCTTCGGCTTAAGCGAATATGATGATTTCTTCCCTGAATTGTGAATTCAGAAAGTTGAATACCCAGTTGTCATCTACTACCTCAGGGGCAATACTAGCTAATATCCATGTAAGGCCTACTTTGATCGCCAAGGTTAAGGAGACACAATATCAAGATTGACATTGAAGAAATTGAAGGAGGAAGTCGATCTTGGACTACGAGAGGACTACACAGTTAGTGAAGATGGTACTCTCGTCATGGGAGATAGATTGTGTGCTCCTGATATTTCAGATCTGAAGGGAGGGATTCTAGAGGAGTCACACAGTTTTGCTTATGCCATGCACTCAGTTAGTAACATGTGCTCTTCCGATCTCTTTGAAAGAACACTACTTGTGGTCGGGTATGAGGAAGGATACAACAGAGTTTGTCTCTAGATGTCTTGTTCGTCAACAGGTGAAACCTGATCGCCAGAAGATAGCTAGATTATTACAGCCTCTGCCTATTCCTGTACGGAAATGGGAGCACATCACTATGAATTTCTTATTTAGACTTCCGTGTACTAAGAGGGGTCACGATGGTGTCTGGGTAATAGTGGACCGACTAACAAAAACTACTAGATTCCTGCCAGTCAAAGTCATTTACACTCTAAATAAGCTGGCAAACTTCCGTACATTGATAAGATAGTCAGCCTGTATGGAGCTCTAGTATCAATTGTGGTAGATAGAGATTCTCGATTTACTTCTAAAATTTACCCAACTTACAGGGGAGGCTATGGGTACGAAATTGAATTTCAACACAGACACACCCCACTCTCAGTATCTCTAACTTACTAGAAGTGTGACATGCACTGATGATAAATTCCAACTAAAAACTAGAATTTACCGTCAAGCCTCGTGAATATACTATTTATTTAGAAAAATTTCGACAGCATCTCCTCTAATTTAGATCGGAAGAGCAACCTGCATAATGCCCAACATCAACCCAAATACACTTCACAATGTAATAATTCCCACCATCACTAGTTACAATACTTCATATATGAAAAATTATACTAAACCAAGTATGACTTGCACGGGATTCCCAATGTGCACTAGTAACTAAACAATGTTAAGCCTACAAAATCATAGTATAAATATCCTATAATAAATTCATTTTGCTAGTGGTGGCTCAAACTCTCGGAATAGCAGGCTCGGTCACAATGTGTTGCCCAAACTCCAATTGCTACCTACTAAGAAATCATTTAGAAAACGTTATGAGCTAATAAGCCGAGTGAATGGAGTTTTATAAATAAACATGCTTTTCGGAGACTCAAAATATAACTTTTGCAACATATTGAAATAAAATGTATAAATCACTTCTGGAGTTTCACAATTTTAATTATAAATCAAATATCGTCATTAACTTGAATTCTTCTCACATCAACACATTTATTCATCTCACATCCAAAACATCTATAGATTTATTATTATGCTGGAAACATCAAGAAAATCACCTAATATAAATCAATTACCAGCATGAAGTAGAGTTCATGTCAAAATTCATTTATGGAATCTTTGCAATGCTAGAAATCAATAAAATTCATGTCATTCTAAGAATCATCATAAAATTCACGAGAAACATCATAAAAATCATTTCATTTCAAGATCATCATAGAATTTTCCCCAAAGAGTATCCATAATCTCATGTCATCATGTAATCATATTAATTTCTTGTCATACGTGCATAGAAACTAGCTTAGGCCATAGGTACCTTATGACCCCTTCACCCTAGGCGGCACAACAACCATCTTGAGCCATAGCTAGCATATAGGCCCCTTCGCCTGAGCGGCGTTCAGCTTGTCAGCTTGAGCCATAGGCCCTTTTTTGCCCGTAGGCGGCATATTCATAACATTGGATATACATTTGGGGGTTTTCATGCATCATAAATTGTGTTTCAACTCAATCAATTCTTTAAAAATCATGAAACATCATTTCATAAAAACATCCATATGAATATCAACTTTTGTGAGATTTCATGAAAATACATGGTGATCATAAACTATTTCAAATTCATATGAAATCAAAGAATAATAAATTTTTCATTTAGAAAGAAAAGAAAAGGCCCACTCACCGGCTAAGTAGCCATGTACATGTTGCCCTTTTCATGTTTCCTGTATCATTACATGAAGACTCTTAACTTCAATTCTTTTCTCATAATATCTTGTTATCTAGACAATTTATATTTTCATAACTTTCCAATCATTCCGTTCCTTGACCTCCCCAATTTCCCTTTACTTATTTCGCATCCTAACTTATTTAGTTGTTCACAATATAATACATCAATCCATTATATTAACACAATACTCTCTTAAGCCATATTCCATTTGTATTTCTCATTTCACATATATAACTTGATTCTTTTACTTATCCTTGCCCAATCCTATTTATCTTCTTGCTAGTTTATTTATTAGTTAAAGATTTCCTAGTTTAAGTGATAATGTTCATCATTATATACTACAATTAGAAAACTCAATAATTAGTCTTCATTTCCACAGTTAACCAAATTCTTCAAGTAAGGATTCTTAAGTTTTCCTGTTTGGGCAATGCATATTTACAACCATTTAAAAATAAAAAATGGTGTCATATGCTTATAAATTCTCCTAGAAGGTGGAACACTTATAGAATTTCATCATATATGAAATTGAGCTTAAGAAGAATATGTTAGCAATATCAAAATATTCCTCCACTTCCTAGAAATCTGTTCTCGGGTCAGCACTGACCATCCTCACAAAATATGCCATAAAAACTCCTACCGGACTCCAAATGGTGTCATTCATATTTTGGATGATAGACAACTCATTTAACATCATTTTCCAACTTGCATCTTGTTAAAATTCAACATATACTATCAGTTATGACCTTTTAAAGTTGATGGGCTGAAACTATGTACATTATAACTCCATGCCAAAAGTCCTTTTATTAAATTCATCTATACATGCTTGGCTCCTTCCCATATCCTTCCCATAATTATTCTAAACTTACTTCTCCTTACAACCATAACACAAATTTATATAAAAATTTCAATTTACTTACTCCATATAAAATTTTATCTTTGTACTAGCCACTATAAATTCCTATAATAACATCAAGAACCTCAAGTTTCATAATCAAATAACTATTTGATGCCTCTAAAGCATGTATTAAATAAAATTACAACCTGGTATTACATGTTCATAAAAATTTCCATAAACTCTAAACATAATTTACATCTTAAACTTACAAAAATCAAAGTTTAAAGGTACGTAAAACTTGAGTGTAATTCTTGTACACTTTTATTCTCCTCAAGATTCCTCAAATTTTTATTTCTCTCTTGTTTTGGCCAGAATTCTGCCCTACTTTTTGAATTCTTTTTCTAGCTCACTCTTTCCTTCTAAATTCATATAATTCTCATGCTAAATTCACTTAACTCATGGATATAGTTGTCCACTTTTATAATTACCTTTAATATCCTTTCATCTTGTAAACTGTTGTGGCATCATATTTCCAAATCTCAGTTGCCATTATTACTCAAATTTAGCCATCATTTATCTTTCTTAATTCATATTTACATCATGGTTCCCATTATCTTCAAACATAACTTCATGTTTGCTCGCTGCATGGTTATAAGCAACTCTAGTGATAAAACTCTTGCAATTATACATAGTTCTGAGGCACTAACCCATTTATGATCGAGGGAGGACTAGAGTAATTTGGAATGCTTTAACTTTGAATCCTTCACCAAAATTTTGTGAAGATAACATCAGTGAAAACCAGAACAACTGGCACTTCAATTAGACTGGATAGAAGAATATCATTTGTTAAATATCTATGCTCACTTGAAGGATTGAAGTCAACCGATTGAAATAATAAACAAATGCACTGAAGGTTTATGGTAACTTTGAGCTGATTTAATGGGGAAAGAACTGGCATATAGTGGGATCCTATAAAATAAACAATTCATGCTAATAACAAGTGGTGGGGGAAAGAAACTGGAGATGTGACTTAAGTGCTCATTCCCCCTCATGTTACAAGTTTAGGACTTGTCTATACGATAATATGTAGAAAATTTGACAAAATTGCTGCAGAAGAATTTCGAAACATCAAAATTTCAATCGGGGGATGGAAACATACTAAAATTAAATATCTTATTCAAAGATGTAATGGCCACAAGGCACAGCACTTGGGAACCTTTTTCGGGTCGTATACCAAATGAAACTGGAAGCAAACTAATTCAGCCCTTTGGGCAATTCGATAGAAACTTTTAAGCCACAATTCATACAAAGAATCAAGAACATTAGTAATGAATTGATGCATCAATTTGTACACTTGAGGCTTCTATATAAGATAATGGAAAGGAACTGGTGCGGAAGAAAGTGTATCCAAGGAATTGGATAACATTCATGGAGCAGTTTAAAATAGGAAAAGATATAGATCATGAACATGTTGCTTGCTTAATTAAAGCTCCAAGGGACATGTAGAAAATAAAAAGATGTCTGGCACCCTTAAAGAATCTTTCAAGTTATATGACTTTAACAAATGAAAGGAGGATCTATCTGCAATTTCGTTCCTTCAACCTTTAGATACTTCAATTTCAATATA